>KN883554.1:44995-63858 GCA_000934455.1 Apostichopus parvimensis | reverse complement strand
CTTGGCAAATTCCTGGCTACGCGCCTGAGAATAATTAATATGATATCTGAAAAAAAGCTTGAAAATGACAGTCATATTTAAAATTCCTGTAAATTATGGGGTGTCCATCCAATATGAATACTTTTTATTTTGTTCACTTTGAAATGTGCGCATATAGACTCCACGTATGAGGTTTTATAACGGCTGAAAACATTTGCTACATTGGGAAATTATTCAAGAGGCTGGTGAAGGAAAATTTTGAGAAAAGATCAATTGTTTATTGCCAACTTGATTTTGCTTGTTTGTCCTCCCCCACCCCCACCCTTCTACAAAACAGACACATAATGAGGCCGTAATTTTTTCAAAGATTATGAAATTATGGTAATTTTCTCCATATATTTATAAACTTTTATGAAATGATGTGTTTTGAAAGTACACAACGCTTCATAACAAATTATAACCGATTTAAAATCCCAACTATGAGACACCCCCGGATTGCTTGTACCGATTAAAAAGGAAATATTTCTTTGTTATTAAAAATGCTCTCTCAGAAATTATTGGTCGGATTTGTTTACTATAATGAAATGTTACCATATCTCAGGGTTGCTCTTTTTCGGTGAAACTTTATTTTATGTGCCATGAGTAAAATTTTCATCTTCTAATTTCTGTTTTTTTTTCCTTTTTTTTTATTCTTTACCTATTTAACAATTTATGACTTCTTGTATATAAATCATTTTTAATTGTTATTCTAATTTGGTTTTTTTATTTTCTGTTAAATATTCATGATGTATCTATTAATTTCTGACATGACTTCTGGTGGGAGAAGAAAACAAAATGTTTGAGAAGAAAAAATGTTTTGATTCATTTGTAGATATAGCAAAACAAAAATCATAATAATAATAATAATCATAATATTGACAAATACTTGGTGTGAAAAACAGAAAATACATATAACTGATAACTATAGATATTTTTATACAGTTGGTCTTATTTTATTTTCCATATCGGCAAAAAAAAAGGTAAAATGTCGAATACATATATATATATATCGTGCATTACTTCCAAATAAGAATGCAATTAATCACGCTAGGACACGCCCACATCTTTACATCACCAACTACAAGGTGGATGAGCGGGGAATTATTCAGGAATTTGAATAAATTATGGATATGATGTCATACAGACACTTGTTAACATGAGATTTCAACCCCATGTTAAAACGCAAACTGTAAAGTTTCAACTTCTACCTTACTACTTTTTAACGAAATATGATTATTCGCTATAAATTTCCTACATTGTTATGCGATATTTAGTCTTATACGTTACTTGAAGAATGTTTCCTATCTATAGAGAATATGACACACAAAGAAAAACAAAAGACACCCTACTGCCAGCAGGAACATAAAAACATTACTCCGTGCTAATGTTACCGAAATCCTTGCAGACTAAACAGTTATCATATCTTATTAACATTTTCATAATTGCAAAGCAGTAAAATACGGAAATTTTTAAGGCCACAATGAAATAATAAACCAATCTTTGATTGTTCACAGATACTACGAGGTTTCATCTAAAAATTCAGAAAACCGAAATGCAGTCAATTTGAATAGGTTTCCCAGATCTTTCTTATTCTCTCCAAAGCTTTGTAAAAAAGTATTGTCAATAACAGTTGAAAACGTAGATTGCCCGTTTAAAGTGTGATAATATTGCTGATACGACTCAATGATCAATCTCTCCTGTCCTTGATAGTACTGTTCGGCAGTGTTCGCTTCACTTCTGCGGACTGGAATCTTTTTCTCAGACTCTCAGATGTTTCATCCTGCTGGCATGTCAAACCCAGTCTTTGGGGTTTTTGAGAACTTCCATCAGTTCAGCTTCTGGTGAACCGGCTTCTGGCTCATGCATGTATTGCCACCTCTGTCAAAGAAAATTAGAAATAAATAAAAAATCAAATGAAAGAAAAAAATTTAAGTGTACTCCAATTCATACTATATACTTAACCTCACTCTCATAACATTGTACTCAAATCTCTGGATCTTAAATGGTAGTAAAATTTCACAGCTTTTTACTCAAACACTGGAGTCCTTGTTCTACACTCTGTAGGTGCTGTACTCCATAGCACAATAGTGCAATGAACCCTGAGCATTGTACTAAAACCCTGGGGTACCCTACCTGAACTCATGATAAAGGTGGCATTGTAAATCAAACTATGGTACTCATCTACAAGTATCATCACCTCTGTCAAACAAGAATAAAACTAATATATTCCAAAAAACGATGGATAAATTATAATATGTACTCCATTTATCCTAAACCTGTGGTAATAGAACATTCATTGTACTAGTATTTGGGGTACTCAAATGGTACTCAATCAAATTTCAACTCACAGCTGTTTTGGGGAGTGACATCAGTATACTTTCTATCCTTGCATTTGGCGTTAACAGTCCAAACTTTGTTCCTCTGTCGTAGACCAGGTTAAATTCAACATACCTGCAATGGAAAATGGAAGCTCTGTTTAATAATACAAATCGTTAATGCACAAACACAAACATTTTAAAGGTTAAAACAGGTTACCCCTAGGACCAAAGGTTTTAAAACCCTACTTTCAGTTTTTCCTTCTCCTACCCAATAGGGATAAAATGACAAAGAAGAAACATGGCCCCCAGATTTTACAAATATTGATAATAGCATTAGAAACTTCCAACCAGCTAGAAATGGAAAGAAAATGTAGAATGGCCCCAAAACTTACTACTGGTCATCATTTCTAGGTAAACAGCAAGCCTAACGCTATAGATTTTTACAGTCATTTATACGGCCTTCAGTTTGTTTTGAGAAATTGAATAACAACGAAGAACATAATAGTGAATAGGTGAAAGGATAGGTTAACAATAGGATATTGTTAAAAATTTATTGAATTTCTCTGTAGACAAAAATTAAGAAACAAGAGCTCACCTTCCTCTCCTGAGCAGCTGCCATTCTCTGGAGATGCAAAAAAAAAGAAGAAACTGTTTCGAAAAGCTCTAGCGATACATCAAAGAACCAACCTGACGGCCAACTATTTAGGTTCAACGAAAATAAAACTTTTTCTTCGAATCACAACAAAAACATGAGGAGGTACATTTAGCCCTCGAAATATTACTTGTTCACAATGAATGGGCAAAAAAACAAATATTAATAATAAAAAAAAATAAAAAATGAGCATACAGGATGAGAAAAAATACAGTACTTTTCTCAGCAAAAGTCTGACGCAACGCATTCTAGATATAGACCTTCTCAAGAATTAGCTACGACTGATTAACAGATTAGTCTGTATCCCTACCTTTCCTGGAATCCATAACCTTCATCTTTATGTTTATATATTATTGGAAGATAACAGGGTAGAACAGATTTAGCACAGTCCTGCAAACAAAAAAGAAGGATAAAAGCAAAGAGTTATAATTTGCGATCAATTCGTCATCTATAAATAGCAGGGTAGCACAAATCTCTTGCAAAGTTCTGCCAAAAGGTTAAATGCAAAGACCCTTTACATAAACTGGAGAGTAGGCACAAAAGCAAAGATTTGAAATTTCCAACAAATTTATCAAACGACAAAGAAGTTAAATTTGCAATCCATTTGTTACTTATAAAAGGCAGAGGTAGAACAAGCAATAAAAATAAACACAAAGTTAACTTTTTGAAAAAAACTACTCAAGGTAAATGAGGTAAAGTTAAAGGGTCAAAACTTTCCATTTTACCAAAATAATTATTAAAGCCAGACTGACAAGGCAGAATATTGATATCATTTTTTTGTAGAAATAAAAACATGTCAAAATGTCATACTCTTTCTGAACTACAGTACCCAGATCTCAGATTATCCAAATCTGATATTAAAATGATTCATAACTGTACTAGACCACCCGAATATCGTATTTTAAGTTGCTCTGTGATCGGGTACAGATAAAGCAATAAATGAGAAATGCATAGAATTCTAAATATTCTAAATATCGGAGCACTTCACGGTACTGTTATAAAGCAAATTATGCAGTTGATTACAAGATCAAAACTACATCACAGTAGCAAAAACTCAAACTATCTAGTTTTTTTTTGTTTTGCATCCAGAGTTTTTGTTTCCTAAATATGTCAAGACCATGCAGATTTTTACTGTAACAAACAAAACTATGTGCTGCATCTATTCTTGTTTTGACATTTTTTCATTTTTGGATTGACATTTTTTTTTCTTTTTCTTGATAAATTGATGATTTTCTGAGTTCTTATAACTTTTTATTTGACTTCTAGGTATGCTCCAAATTTTAACGTTTTCTTACTGACCTTAATAAAACCAAAGACAGAATCCTGGTCTGGTTCATCGACATCATCAAAGAAAATTCCACCAACACCTCTCCTCTCTCCTGACAAAAAATACCCAAGGAAAAACAAGAGCGCATTTGAAGAAATCAGAATGGTTTTAAAAATTAATAGTAACAGTGAGATATCGGTAATTCGTTTGATTATTTATAGCATGTTCTCTTTCCATGTTGGTCGAATTAGATCGGGTAACATCCAGTTTTACGACAGCATGTGTGGAGTCATCTTTAAATCCACTGTGCATCATTTCTAAGAACTCTACCCAAAAAATGATATTTGTATATTCATCAATGATATTCATATATTCATTCATCATTGTACCTCTGTGTTTCACCACAAAGTAATCATCACACCACTTCTTGAAGTTGCCATAGTAACTGGGATCATGCTTGTCACAAGCCTTCTTCAAGGTGCCATGAAAGTGTTTCACATCCTGAAAATAAAAAAACAGAACCAAAAAAAAAGTTTCATTTTTGTCAAATAAACAGAAATTGAATTTTAACGCATGACTAGAATCGATACAAATTCAACCTGGTTAGCCCTGGCTTGGTTTATACCCGGAAATAAACGGTAATATTCCAGGTATCACATGATCTATGAAGTAACCTAAGCTATCTTCCTTATCTCAGCTAATGAAGCAGCTGCAGCAGGAATAAACTTTCACTAAAGAGCTTGAGGAGTAAGATGAGGTAGACAGCTTTGGTCACTTCATAGATCACATGATACACAGAAAATCACCGGTTTTGCCGGGTATAAACAAAGCGAGGGCTAACCAGGTTGAACTCGTTATGATGATGACTAAACTCAGATGTAACTTGTCTCTCCTTGGGTTTTGTTCTTCAAACTTTATTATATTTCAAATAATCAAAGCAACTGATTTATACAATTGTCATGTCTTCTACCAAATGGAATTTGCACATTCTGGCCCCACACTGGTCACATCAATGAAAACATGATTGCAACCACTGTCAATAACACTACTGGATTGACTTACAAATGTTTAACGATGGAAAAGAGCAAAACGAAATTTATGGCTGGAATGGGATTTGAACCGGTGTCTTCTGGGGTTAAATTTACTTATATAACTTTAAAATGACATGATTTTAGTCCCCTAAAATTGGTATAAGACACCCTAACCATGTTCAACTGAACACAAGCCAAGTGAAATTGCATCATGGGGCAGTATTATGGATTGTACCAAGAACAGCCAAAAAACACTAAAAACGAAGAAAGTTTGATGGCAAGAGGGGTTTCTCTCTAGACCAGCAGGGTGCATTCACCTGGTGACAAGCCCTTAATTAATAGGAATGATGTCTTCAGCTGAAAGTTAGCATGCAGGGAGAAAAATCCCTAATTTATAAGTATTGAAGACCTGTGATGTTGAGCATTGCCACATTAAACATAAGCAGAAGATCTCATTGGATTACCACCCCAATGCTTCTAGCTATTAAAACAACATGTGTTTTGGAACATGACTTGATTGCATAGCATAGCACTAGTAAAGTGCACTGACCAGCAGACCAACTATTGAAAGCAACAGATACAAACCTCCTCGTCCAGATAATATGGGGTCAGGTCAGTGCCTCCACCGAACCACCAGACTCTTTTTCCTTCTTCCTCGACCTCAAAGTACCGGTAGTTAAAGTGAAGAGTGGGGATCATCGGATTGCGCTGGAGAGACAGAAGACAGATTTGAATGGAAGTTTTCAAGAAGCAAGTTTCATAAACTTTTTCAATTTCAGGGAAAGTTAAAAGGGGGACACTTGTCCAACAGGTTTCAGATATCAAGTAAACATTATGATGAAAGTAATAGTAAAACAATCACCAGTGTTAATTGCATTCCCACTAGACCCCCGGAGTAGTAGTTACCTCACTTAAACATTGGTTCTTTCTGCCATTCCCCTCCTACTTCCCCCCTCCCTCCTTCCCTCTTTTACGTCCACACCCCAACATGCAGTATACCTTGAAAGTCCACAGAAATATGTCAAAGCCAATCACCAAGTGCAGCAAAATTATTACTGGATATGATGTGAAAAGTTCTCACTAGACCCCCAGAGGCAGTGGTAGTTACCTCACTTAAACATTGATTTTTTCTGCTATTCCTCTCCTTCTCCCCCCTCCCCTCCCCCTCCTTCCTAAAAAACTTATTATTAGAAATGATGTGAAAAGTTCTCACGGGATGTATGACCGAGCTAACTCCTGCTGCAAAGAATGGTAAAGGCTTTGAGGCATCCAAAGGTCGCCCTCTAAGAGAAACATAACATATGATTTTTTCAAATGCCTTTAAATTTGATGGTAAACAAAAGTGTGTAAAAAAATTGCACCAATTATGTTTCACATTTTTTTTTTTTACATGATGTACCTGATGAAAAAAAAAAATTGACACAGTTTAAATAGGCCTACAACCCTTTCACAGAAGACATTGCTGGGCCTAGCCTAACTGGCATATAACATTTGGGACAAATGTTCATACCGTTATACCATCAGGTGGTAAGGATTTACCTGTAGTTGTCCAGTAACGATATAGAAATAGATACTTCTATGAGTTCAAACAGAGCATATCACTAATGAACCGTGTATCTGGCGGTAAATACCATAAACTTGTGCTGCTACAAAACCAAGTCAAAGCAGAAATCAGGGATGCACTCAACTTTAAGAAACACACTTGGCAGTATAAGAACAGTATCTGGCAGGGCCATCAACAGTATTCTGTTTATACAAAATTCTGCTGAATGTGTGCACAACTTGACGAGATGTTTGGTCAAGATGATATTATGTTAGTGCACCATTAGTTTATACTGGGCCACTTAAAACATCAACATGTGGGTTAACTTTCCTATTTTCCAAAAAAGCATTAAGTAAAATATGGAAGACATCAATGCAGTTTTGTAATATTAGATATTTATGAATAATAAAGACAAGCTGACATGACATTGGAAATCCTAACAGTGAAGCTTGATTTAAAGCTTGGCTTACCTTGCTCTCATCTGCTGAGCGGTTTTAACTGGGAGGGTACCGTGTACTACCGAGATGTTTACGCCAGCCCTTTCAAAGACTTGACCGTCTTCTAGGATACAAGTTATGCCACCGCCTCCCTGTGAACGACAGAAATTATGGACTACAAAACGACTGAAGTGAAGACGCAGCAGGCGACCATGTTGATTCCTTGGATCGTATTGTGCAATTAAGAAACCCAATGTTTTGTTTATTTCATTTATTTTATTTGTTTTTCACAACATGTATACAACAAATGTAGGGAATACAGAGAGTTATGGAATGTGAAAGGAAGTGCATCCTGAAACCCTTGTGGGCTTATCTAGTGATACACTCCCTGTACATAGAGTACACAAATAACTTACAAAAAGAATTAAGAAAAGAACTAAGAAAAAGAGAAGAAAAGAAGAAAGGAAGAAAAAGGAAAGAGGAACCTCAATCTCAGTATAAGTTGAAGTAAAATCTCTTTAATTTGTATTTAAACAAATTTTGGGAAGGTTGTGACCTGATATTAAGAAGCATAAGAATTCCATGTGATGCTTGTACAATGTAGGCTATATTTTCCTACATTGGTGTGAATGCAATTGGGCATAAACTTTGTATGTGTCGTGTGTTATAGTTGTGAATGGTATGGCTGTGAACAAGGAAACAATGCAGGCCTTGATTTATAAGGAGCGCCAGCGCAATTGCGCTCCTCCGCGCTCCTTAAATTCGATCCGCGAGAGCATTTCACAGCGCTCCTAAAATGTTACTTACGCCCAATACTCTCCTCAATTCCCTAAGGAGAGCAATGAAACAGCGCACCTCACACACCACAAGCTCTGCGTACGGTCACTCGCTTCAACATTCAGAGTATCTTCGGTTATTCAGATCTGAACCACCTGGAGCTATACAGTTTATTGTCCCATTCGTACGTTTATATGAGTCACGTAGCATCAGTCAGACTCCGGTATAGTAATGAGGAGATGGTGAAACTTACAGCCTAACACAGTAACACACTGTAGTATAGGTAAATTTGGAGCCTATACCGATATTTTCTATGTACAAGTATCATCTGAATTTTCAAATGATAGTGTTTTCACTCTGAATACTGTAAGTGTAAAGTAAATTCACATGGTTTGTCAATATTGAACTTTAAATGCTGGATCAACCAACTACACCAAGTGGAAAACAGTTTGTACCCTTTGTTACTTTGTATTGCTTGTTTTGAGAGAAAATAAGGACAACAACTCAACTGCAGGAGCTCAAAATAATATACTCTATTTCTTTTCATGCCTCACATGATAAAGAGTACTTACTGGGCCTGCATTGGCCCTGCATATTTTGAGGAGAGCAAAACGCTCTCCTGAAACCCCCCAGGAGACCAAAAAGACGATGGTGATTTTGTCCAGGAGAGCAATTTGAATGCATTGGTGGTCCCAGGAGAGCAATTTACTACTCTCCTGGATTTTTTATAAATCAAGGCCTGAAACAAGTGTGAGTTTTTTGGTGTGGATCGGGCGGAATCAATGAGAACATTTCTCATCTAGTTATTGCAATTTTTATTAATTTTACATATTTTTTCTAGCAATTTTCACATTATTAGCTAGACAAGGTTGCTCTGATGATTCTTCAGGCCAAGAGAGACAAACTTGTGGCAAGGAAACAGAGCTAACCATTGCATAAGCAACCAGATTCCAGTGGTATTGTAATAATAAAATTTGACCGAAGGGGGATGAATGATGGGTCACGGTCGGAAGCCGAAACCTTGGACTGGGTTGTGTCCTAAAGAGACCGCGGACCGCTGATCTACTTATTGACATCTGTCATGTACTTACAGTCTTCCTCTCCCAACGGTCCACTTTGAACTTGATGTCCACTTCTAAATCTTCAAGGGCGTCACAGATTTCTTTCTGAAAGTAGCACACAAGTGGTAGTACACCATATGAATCAGGGAGGAGAGGAAATTTCCTCACCCAGGAGAGATCAATTGACTCATTCATTTCTATGATATGAGGTATAGAATCATCTTCATATACATGATCAAATATGATCATCACCTTTTGCTGATATTGCTTCCTCTATATCAGGGTTTCCCTAACTTCCCCCCCCCCACCCCACGAACCCCCTGTGGATGTCAGAGTTGTCCACGAACCCCCCATTTTTCGAGACGCGATCTGAGTCATTATTATACTATAATATGTATAACAGTGCAAAGTAAAAGATCAAGTTAATAGTGTAATATTGAAGAGTTTTTCGATAGGTACGACTTTTGTACATTACTAAATTATATGATATACCAGATTTTAGTTCAACAAAAAGTAGTTTTAACTGTAGATACATCTCACGAACCCCCTGGGATGGACTCACCCACCCCCTGGGGGTTCATGCACCCCAGTTGGGGAACCCCTGTTCTATATGAAAAGCAGAAATGAGGTACTGAGTGATCCCATGAAATGCAAGGTTGTGAAAACACAACATCCCCTGACTGATCATTATCCCCCAATTGACCATGGAGGTGGGGTTGGGGATGTTCTGTCCCATCCCCTCCCCCCACCCCTTTGAGCCCTTGCTAATCTAAGTACTCTAAGTTTATGTAACAGGCATATCAGGGTTAAATTAAGTAACAAAGTTAATACTAAATAAAAACTATGTTTCACAAATTTTGATCCCTCTAAACTTATTTCTTGACTAGATTTTAATAATATTTTCTTATCTTAAGATCACTAGAGAAACTTGAATACCTACCTGGATCTCCATGATGAAAATTTCCATTCTGCTTTTCATGTCATTCGGAGTCTGTTGAAAAATTCATAGACATTTTACAAATTGTGGTCTGTTGCATGCACTAGCCTAAAGACTGCTTTCAATTTGCAGTTAAAGCATGTATACTCTGTAAAATACTTTATCATTAAACTGTTCATATTATATATGTCTTTTGTCACATGTAGTATTACTTTAAATATCTAGCTGTACAAATTCTTTAAATGTGAATTACTACTGACTATTTTAACACATTGTCATCCATCCATCCAGACACCGCCCTCCCCACACTCCCCACCCCACTCCCCCCAAAAAATCCTTCAAACAACAATTGCTGAAAACATT
Source organism: Apostichopus parvimensis (assembly GCA_000934455.1). NCBI lineage: Eukaryota > Metazoa > Echinodermata > Holothuroidea > Aspidochirotida > Stichopodidae > Apostichopus > Apostichopus parvimensis. The sequence goes on along the minus strand of KN883554.1, from coordinate 53,454 downwards.
GAGCACTTGGTTGAGCATCATGAGCTTAGTCAAATTGGAAACCTATCCCTGTGCATACAATATATCTTCTTTACTTACTTACTCCTTGAAGTTTTTCTACGGCTGTTACTGGTCTGGCCATGTACTTCCTCGAGTCTACATTCTTCCTGGGATTAGCGATAGTTTTTGCTTGAACATGAACTGATCTCTGGAAATTGATTGGAAGATCAAAACTACATTGAATGGTTTATAGAATATGTTTCAAGTATCCACTTTGCTGTACAAAAGGCTTATATGCAAAGGAATATAAAAATCATGACAATGAAAATTATAACCAAAGAAATGAGGAACAGATATAATTAATAGTGTTATTTTATTACATTTAAATAAAAATTTGAATTCAAATTCTTCTGGAACATCTATAAATATCTCATCTATAAATCATAGATCTGTGGAAAGTGGCTGGGCAGAGATGCGAGAAAATATCAAATATTTTTATGGTGCATTCTTCTTTAAGATAATAATTTATCGAGATGTCAGCTATATTACATGTATGTTTTGTTGAAGATTTTCTAGATGAAACATCAAAAGTACTTATGAAAACAATGGTTATCTGATACAGATTATTAATTAAATTCAATATTTGTTCACTCTTCATTATTTAATTTTTTTAAAGCACCTAGAGCAAACTTTTTCTGGATCAGGTGCTATATAAAGTTAATAATTCATATTATTTAATAAAACAGTTAACTAAAGGAGGACCACCCATCATCTTTACATAGGCTAGGGTAGAGATATTATACTGTGAACAAAACCTCACTTGAAAGTTAAGGAAAATCTTGTTTCCTTTGCAACATATAAAATTAAAAATATAAATGATCAAAACTTTCATAGAAAAGACTCATCAATAGAGGTTTAAAACATTGAAAATTGGTCACTTTATGACCTGTCCGAGAACTTGTACCTGTCTGTGGAGGACACCTGTACCAAAAATAACTGTACCAATGCCAACACACACCAGCCTAGAATGACGTGTAAGAAGTCTAAAAGAGAAGAAAAACAGACAGGTTAGAAAAAGTAAAATAGTTGGTAACTTGCAAACTACAGGGAGTAATTCATCCACTATTGCAAAATAAAATGCTTTGCAAAATGTCAAATAGCTTTTACAAGTTCAAAGATGAATAGCAGTTTTGTTTACACAGAAACCATAGCATTTTATAAGAGGCCAAATTCAGAGTCTTCAGAACTGCTAGAGCTGCAAAACTGGAACACTTGCTGAAACTGACATCGTTAGATACCACAAACTTGCCATAAATGAGCAATGCCAGATATTTTAGATGATACTGTACCCATAGTAACTTAGTCAAAATAGACCAAAGTCTACCTGTGTTTTACTTTTCTATAGCTTTTTCAGCTATGACATGTCAAAATAAACTGTTGGCTTATTATATTCATATGCAGAGATCTGAATCAAATTGGAAAATGTGAATTCTTCAGAATGGCCACTGCTCACCACAGCTCAGGCTTACTACAATACTCACTTCATTCTGCTCATGTTACCGTTTCTTTGTACATGTAAATGTAATCCTGTAAGAAAGAAGGAAACAATATGCTCATTATAATATAAAAATAAACCCTTTTTTTCTCAGGTGAGATTAGTTGGTTGATGAAGCAGTCTTGATAACTTTTCCTTTGCAAGAGAATTCCATGTTTGGTTGTGTATAAGTGGACAATGAAATGGCATATATTTATCAAATCACAATTAACAATAAGTTTACAGCACAAGATACTGGGGTGGTGGTGAGGGGTTACTTGGTTGGGGGGGGGGTATGGACTAGCAATAAGATTATTATGCCAAAATGAGAAAAGTTTAATTGCATGAATATCAAAGTTGTGGGTATTAAATTCTTTGGGCTCAATTAAACATTACTTTATATTAATTAATAAGGCACAGATGACTTCATTCTAATTCCAAAACAAAATATGTTATTTTCTTAGGCTTAGTGCTATCCTATTTCTTAGGCTTTCCTTTTTCTGTATGTCATTTAGCTATAGTTCGTCATTCCAAAGTATGGCCTAGTCTTACTTAGACTTTGTTACTCTTACCAGGGAGCTGCTACTCTTGAGTATCAGCTCCCTGCTCTTACTAACGTAGGTATTATCTACTAGTACTAGTCCTAACTAGCCCGGCCTAAGGTCAGTCGGGCTTTAAAGAGCCTATGCTAATGCCGTTACAGATTTAATAGTACAGACCGGTGTTTTCAGTCGAAATAGTCTTCTGCAGCTCTTGGACTAGGCATATAGCACGCACTTTCGTATAGCTACTACTACAGGCAAGTGTTATTACGTGCATCCAGTCATGTCACAACAATAAATGAACGTGGGCAGGGTCATGCAGTTGTACACCCAGCTTTCCAAGGAAGCAAAGAAAAGTACGTCTCCCAAATCTTGTCTTGAAACTGTAATCAACTAAATTGTTTGAAACTTCGTATTCTTATGTCTCACACTACACCCTAGTAATCAGTTTGAAATCAGAATGTTTCAGTAATCCTTAAATTTTCATTAAAATGAGACTGAAATTGAAAATTGCTGATTAAACATTAGAAAGGGTTGTCACTAACGCATGAATTGAATGTGCTATATAAATTTCATATGGTGTACGTCTAATAGTAGTTATCAAAACACAGAATTGCACAAGCAACCCTGACTGATCAAACTTTTATGTGGAAATCTATCTATTTGCTTGAACTATAAATTGGTCACGTTTGCAGTGGTAAGGCTGAAATACCCAATAGCTTTTTTGAAGGTTTAATCGTAGATAGCAAAACCCAAAGGATCCAAGTTAGAGCAAGAGCTTACGGGGGAAATTATTCATTTGACTCTAGTTCATTTATGTTTCTACGTGGGTATTCCGTGTTACATGATAAGTATTGGAGTAGCCTAGTCTCAGGTACAGGTGCTTCCCAACGCAATGGGCCTAGGCTAGGTCGAAGGATTGGTGTATAATGTACAATAAATTAGGCCTACACTCAGACAGCAATAGTACAAGTTACCCTAGTACTAGGGGAATATGCGTTAAACATAGGCGTAAGTTCTGTATGGTATATCGTAGGTCATGAGTCGCTAGCGCTAAATACGACGAATCATCTGTGGTAAAATGAGCATAGCCTACAATCAATAGACACCAATTCCTGAAATTTCCAACTGTTTTTGGTATTGTTAACACTAGTTAAAATAACTTAAGTTATAAGCTACCATATTTTCTTCAGGTTTGTTTTCTTCTTACCTAGGCTAGGTTCAATCAGCCAGTTGAAAAATATCTGGCAGCAAGAATAGTAAATTTGATGATGATTAGCAGATGGCATTAGGAATTAAAACAGTAATTGGTAAGTGGTAACTGTTCGGGGTTGTGTAAGTCTGTTTGGAGGCAGTGTTTCTGCACTAATTTATCTCATTTTATATAAAGTTTCATTTCTTTTTCAGAATCACTGAAAAATCCTAGAATTTGAGAAATTTCTGTCACTCTCAAATAGAAAAGAACATGGCAAGGCAAGGTGGACGCGCATCAGATCCTCGGAAAGTGGTAAGTATCTGACTGATGTATTTAAACAGATGTAGCTGACAGTTAATTAATGAAGGTTAAATTATATTAATACTATTACACAATGGATTTTAACAGAACATATTAGTGATTTACATTGTTGGACTACCCATGAGGCCTTTCTTGAAACACAGCTGCTGAGAGTGTTTGTAATCAACTTTGCAGTGTATCATTCAGAGCTATTTAATTAATTAAATTATCAATCTCTTTATTTTCTTTTGTGAATACAAAATTGTCTTCTCTACAGAGTCAAGAGCTTTTTACTCTAACATACGGTGCTTTGGTTGCTCAACTCATCAAGGATTATGAGAAGGATGATGAAGTAAACAAACAGTTAGACAAAATGTGAGTCAATTATATTTGATTATTCATATTTCTCTTTCAATATCAAAGTGAATGGTGCTCTGTATACAAACGCTAAACCAGGAATGCAATATTTCATAAAACCAGAGAGGAAATTATCCCAAATTGACATGTTTTTTTTTAATGTTTTTTTAAATTTCTTTCTGACTTCCCTTTCGATCGTGGATTGGGATGGTTTTTCAAGAGTTTTGTTCTGGAAAATCTCTATTTCACGTAAAATGACCTAATTTATATTATTTCAAGTTTAATAGGCTAATGGACCTATTCATGTTTTTATATATCTGAAAGCGGCTCGGCTTGATTTTCAAAGTGACTACAAATATTACTACAAACTGTACAAGATTTTGGAATATTTTTTATAAAAAAATGATCTGCTCTAAATAAAGGTACTTCTTAGTTAGATTTGGATTATTTCCTAATGACAATTTGAAACCAAACATTTTTTTTTCTTTTTCTTTCTCTTTCAGGGGATACAACATTGGTGTGAGACTTATTGAGGATTTTCTTGCTCGCTCTGGATTAGGAAGATGCAATGACTTCCGAGAAACTGCAGACGTCATAGCAAAGGTAACCAGACGACACAAAATTATTTTAAGGAGAGTTTTAATAATAATAATAATAATAACTGAGATTTATAATGTGCTAATTATAAACAAAATAGTTGTCAAAAGTGCCATACATAAAATATGAATAGAAAGAAAAGCAAAAACAATAATGCAACAATGAAATATAATTACAAATCAAATTGAAAAATGTTTAGCATAGAGGTAGGTTTTTAGTTTAGATTTGAAAAGTGATTTATTAGGTATACATTTTAAATGGTTTGGGAGGGAATTCTACAATTTGGGACCAGAAACTGAAAAAGCACGGTTGGCATAAGTAACCCCATTGGTCCTAGGTTCAAGGAGGGTAATAAATTTAGACTGACGGGTGGCATGCTTGTAATGCTTTACTATTAGAAGTTCTAAAAGGTTTTGGGTTTTGGGCGTAATAAATATTTCACGTCGCACTGACTGACTTAATTGTATGTATTATTGTATGTATTATTGTATGTATTATATCTATTAACTTAATTCAGTTCATGCTGCATTTTGATGCCACTTGATGCTTCTTACTTTCCCTCTCTCTCCCTCTCTTTGGAAACCAGTATCCAAATGTGTGTCTACAGGAGAAGGTTCATTTAGGGATAAGTCAGTTTTCACGGTTTTAGAGTCTAAATGTTTTATGAGAAGGGATGAACCAATGAATAAGCATACTGTATGACCATACCCATGTTGGTCAGGGAAAGCAGTAGGTGGATTTTTTATTTTCTAAGAGTCTCCTGCAATAAGTAACAATTGTTGGATATATGCTAATATATACTTTCTTGCTTTCTCTCTCTCCCTTAGCATGGGTTTAGGATGTTTCTAGGCATCACTCCGGCAGTCTCTCATTGGACTGCAGCTGGTGATGAATTCTCTCTAGTTATGGACACCAACCCCCTGGCCGATTTTGTCGAACTTCCCGACGATCACAACCAACTCAACTATTCTAATTTACTCTGTGGGGTGATACGAGGCGCTTTAGAATCGGTGAGTCCCAATATATTGAGAGCTCTGAAAACTAATTCAAAATAAAAGTATTCCCTGAAATTTGTTTAGAAGTCCATAACTTTATGGTTTTTACGGAATATATGTAGAATTTCAAAGGAAATTAATGATAAACATTCTGTACATCATCTTTCAATACCACCCCCCTCTCCCTCACCGCCACAACAACAAAAAACAAAAAAAAAGCAATAAGAAGTCAAATTCTTGAAATTAAAACCTATTCCCCCCAAAAGTTAAACGGTTGTAAATAAATTTAATCAAATCACTTCAATCAGTTGTGATGTCAAGGTGGACATCCAATGTGATGCTTCACTCATCAGAGTCCATCAGTTGTGATGCCAAGTTGGACATCCAATGTGATGCTTCACTCATCAGAGTCCATCAGTTGTAATGTCAAGGTGGACATTCAATGTGATGCTTCACTCATCATAGTCTATCAGTTGTGATGTCTAGGTGGACATCCAATGTGATGCTTCATTCATCAGAGTCCATCAGTTGTGATGTCAAGGTGGACATCGCAGACAGATCCAACAACAATTTACAAATTTACCAACTGATCATCTACATATACCTGTAGGGACCTTCGTGGAAAAAAAAACAAAATCGTTCTTTTTTTCACCTTCTTTTTCCACTTTCATTTGCAGGTACAAATGGCTGTAGATGTCAAGTTTGTTCAAGATATACTAAAGGGAGATAATCAAACGGAAATCAGAGTAAAATTTATCAAGAGATTAGAAGACGCATTACCGGCAGGGGAGGAGTGAGTTTGGGCGATCAGCGACAGATAGAAAAGTAAATGGAACCAAACATCGGTGAGAATTCCACGACCAAGACTTGCAATTGAGTATTTTATTACAGATTGTGATGGTTGTGTGGACTACTAGTATAGTAGCATTTTAACCTTTGGATGTGTGTCAAAGGTCAGCCAGGAAGACATTAAATCATTGCAAGCTATTCGGAGGCTGAATTTGTACCAGTGAAAGGGATCCACCGTTGGACGTTCGCACCTGCATGCTCGCCGAGAAATTTCCAGACGTCAATTGATATTCGAGTTGAAAAAATTCAGTAATAAATTAAGAAACATGGTTTAAATCAGTATCATCATAATGTTTTTATACATTGGTATGTAAAAGTAAAGTTCCCGAATAATGAGACAAGCAGTTAATTTTGGTATGTGTGTATAGTTGATATTGTTCCTGTATATATGTACTTACATGTCCATAGATATATACTAACAAAGTCTGCCTGTCCACGCACATGTTCTAGACTTTCTCCACAAAACAATGCTTCCCTCAACCTGGATGGGAGTCAAGTTACTGACCAGTATAAACTGTTTAAGGTTTGGTTTGGTCTGACTGGAAGTAGGGTCTGGGATATAGATATATGTTAATGTAAAATTAGTTTTTAAACTTAATGTTTAGACTTCAAGCAGTGCATTCTGAGACATATCTAGAATATAAATTCGGTTTGTAGTTAGATCTAAAACCCCAATATTATTTTTTGTGCTAAGAACTATGTTTGGAATTTTTGTGTGAAATTTAAAGGGGTGTGCATCTCTCCCGCCCCCCCCCCTTACTCTCTTTGAATCTGTACCTCAAGGTATCCTGCACCCAGATGAGTGGTCTGTGTGTGGTATGTGTAACTAGAGGCGATATGCAACTGCATCCCCCATCCCCTTTGCACATGCCACTCTTGGTAACCATACAAGTTGACGACTTACAGCTGTGTTTACTTAATACAGCTATTTGGCTACATGCCACGAACCAGTTGAGAATTGTCTAATTCATTTACTGTAAACTGTGTATTTCTTAAAATATAATGTAGTAAACTTTGTTTCATAAGTTTTCTGAGGACTTTCTTTGGAGGACATTCTAAGGTTTTGGATGACTTACTGTGGTGGACATTCTAAGGCTTTTGAGGACTTTCTTTGGAGGACATTTTAAGGTTTTGAATGACTTACTGTGGTGGACATTCTAAGGTTTTTGAGGACTTTCTTTGGAGGACATTCAAAGGATTTTTAGGACTTTTAAGTCTTTCTAAATGACTTTGTAGTCAAAGGGAACTTTTTATCATATGCATAAAATTGTCGTTTACATCCAAGCCAGAATCCAAGCCATTAATCGTTGTGAGGCTTCCAAAATTGCCTATCAATCAAAAATAAAACGTCAAATATTTTGTATCCTTAAAATACATAATTAAGAAATGGAAAAGTGCTGAATAGGTGGATAGAAAGAGTTCATAAATCTACATTCGTAAGACAATCTTCTTTAAAATAAAAGAGTTCATATATAGATAAACTTTTCAAATGTTTTGTGTGTGTTGCTCTGTCATTAGACATGAAATCATTTTTTTGGGGGTATTAGTTTTTACCATGATCAAGAAATTTCTCCGAATATGGAATTGTTCATGTTATTCAAACATTCCTTTTTCTCTTCATTCTCCTTACATTTTCTCTAGTACTTCCTAAAAGTGAGGGTTACAGTCACTTTCAATATCTCAATTAAGGATAAATTCTCAAATTAAAAACGTGTTACTTTCTTTCATTATAATAACATACTGTCAACGAAAATTGTGCAGGTACACCAGAAAACTGACTCAAAACTCAGTCACAATAATGAACATATTTCTTGCAAACTTATGACGGTGTTCAATTGCAACCTGCATTCCAAGATACTTCTTTGTTTGATAGTCCGTCACATTATTTCAGTCTTATTGTTATGCGCTATCGACCGATTTGCGCCATCGATCGATAGCGCTGCGCTATCTATGGATCCGTCGTTAGCGCAAGCATCGGTAGATCGCGCAGGTATCGATCGATGGCGCAGGCAGATCGACAGATTGTATGTCTATGATTTATGATTTATGACAATGATTTATTTCTTAAACTTCAGGATGACGCCAAGTGCTGTTTAATGGACACATCACCG
>KN883553.1:110568-122994 GCA_000934455.1 Apostichopus parvimensis | reverse complement strand
TAAACAACTATGAGGTACAATTAAGATCTATCAATGATGTCCATTCAATGTTGCAATTGGGAATAGTTTCCTGTCTTACAATAATGTATGGGCAGTAAATACAAAATTTTCAAGGAGGAGAAAAGGTAATATGAAAAAGTGTCTCGTGTCCTGTTAGGTAGTAAAATATAAGATATTCAGAGTAAATGACATTTTCATCATACAGCAAATAATAAACTAACTGCTGACAATTAACGTAAAGTAACTGAATATAAAAGGAAAACTGATTCTGACTTTACAACCAATGCAACAGAGCAGAGAGAAATGTTAGAGCTAGAACAGGATTAAAAGCAGTGACCTCAGGGCTTTCGTAATGATCAAAACCCTGATTGATTGAGGGTAGACTGACCTGATCCAGAACTTTGCGTCCAAGGTTGGGGTCATCTTCCTGTGCTTCTGTTGATCTTAAGAGAGCTATGTCTCCCCCAGCGATGAGATAATCACAACACGCTGTAAGCCCTCCTTGTCTGCAAAGAAATTTGTTGATGTCTCGCTGTGAAGCAAAGTGCAACAGAAAACCTGTTAATGTTATATAGTTATCAGTTTGTAAAACACAAAACTGATCGCTAAGACCAGCCACTCTCTTCTGTGTTCTTAAGTAGCAATGTTACTGCCAGGTGTGCTTATAAACCAAACTGTAATGCGATGCTGAGTTTATAGCAGTGTGTTTTCACTTAGAGTAGTATAAATAGACCTAGTCTGTACGGCAAGCTGTCAAAGATGAAAACCTTCCAAGGTAAATGTGCAAACTAATCTCTTTTCATTCTTAATCTGCATTTAATTTTAGGTCACACACACTGCCCTGTGATGCAGTGACCATACTAGCTGATTTACAGCTGCTTTCTGAGGTAGGTTCAACATATACATGTCAAATACTATGCTGCTAACTAAAAAGCAAGTAAACTATTTTGTAGTATGTGGCATGCTACTGTATGTATGCAATGATAATGTGTGCTATATCTGCTTGACTCAATCTACGACAACAGCATAGAAACGTACATGTGTGCAAATGGAATACAATACTGTATGAAAGGTCTCTAACTCTCACCATTGTAAACCAATGTTAAAGTGAATGAAGTAAGATCCCTATCCATACTAATACTCTTGCCGTATCGTAGCACAATGTTATACCATTGTATTACACTGCCGAGTGGAGAGGGGGAAGGGGTGTGGTACCCCACGTATGCTCTGATATTATTCACAGTGTGTGTCTATGTATTCAGAACTGTTGATTATTGGTTTATCTGTTTAGTGGTCTTGTATCTCAATAGACACTAGTTTGGGTCATCTTGATAAATCAAATGGGAGGTGGGGAGGGGGGGGGATGGGGGTGAGGATGGGTATGTAAGGATTGTCCTCAACTGTATGTAGTCATTCACTATTCCATCCTTACTACTTCACCCCTAAGTTGAAAATTTAAGTGTTTTCTTAACTCTGTTACCTGACCCAAATCTGGAACTTTTATAAGATTGATCTCAATATTTGTATTTTGCCCTTCATGTGTCACTACACACTTTTTTGAAAAGTGAAAAAAAGATTTAGGATATAATCTTAGTTAATGAATTAATTCATTGTGACACTTGCACCACTACGTGTAACAATGAATGCAATACTAATGCTCACATCGACGTCCGCCCACCTGATGTTCCATGGCAACTCATTAATATGCATGACATGGTAATTAATTCATTGTGACACTTGCACCACTACGTCTAACAAATGAATGCAATACGAATGCTCCCATCTACGTCCGCCCACCTGATGTTCCATGGCAACTCATTAATATGCATGAATATGGTAGGCTCTGTGTGCTACATATTCTGTTAGATTATACAGTAACGGTACTAATGCAGTATATTACAAACATATCTCAATTTACAGTTACAGCAGCAAACATCACACCAGGGATCGAACCAAATACTTACGCTGACATAGAACCCAAGTCTCCCCGATGTTCCACAGCCACTCATTACTAGGCATGACTTTGTAGGATTCTGGAAAAGATTAAAAGACAGAACCTGGAATATATTGAGGATGGAATATCCTCCTTCCCAACCCCCACCCAAAAACAATGAGTAAGAGAGAAAAAACTGTTAAAAATTGGCTTATCTACAGCAAAAAGCCTGTGTAAGTAAATATGTTACAAAAGTTAGAGGGTCTGTCATTTCAATAGGCCAACCTGAAGAAGATTTAAAAATGAATAAAAGACTTGCCTTGAATGACATAATATCACAATCGAAAGCTGTCTGCTTTGACTCCAGATATAATTTAAGTTGCTCAGCATAAGACTTGTAAAGTTCAATCTCCAACTCATGGTTAGGGTATGTATGGTCTAACATCTTGTATGTTTTGTAAAGGGTGTAGAATATTATTGGTTGGAGAAGGGAATTCCAAACAATGACCTCAGGAATACAAACTTCAATTCCCATCATCAACAAATCTATCCAGGCTAAAGTGAGTGTCCACAGATCACATAACATTTCTTCATTGAATGGTAAAGAGCGAAGAAATCATAGCTTAGAACATGATTAAAACCAGTTAGCCCAGCGCCCTATCAACTACAGTAAAAAGCTGCCCAGCACTTAGCTGCTGGCAATTCCTACAAAGCCATTTCCTTGTTGAGGGTGCCAGTTAGAAGCAAAAGTATTCCTATCTGAGACTTATTTTAGGGAAAGTGAAACACGTCGCAAACTGACACTAACAGCAGGCCTTCTTAATACATAACTTGAAGCTGCACTTTGGAATGGAGATGAAAGTTCACTTCCTGATAAAACAATCCAGGTACAGATACTACAAACCTGGAATACTTGGGTTGCTTTATGAATAGTATCTTCCAAGGCCTGTAATATTCTGTCGCTGAAGATATTCTGAAAAGAAGAGAAACCACATAAAACTGACAGTTCACAACCAAATGATGCTATAAATAAGAATGCTTTCTGTTTGCTTGTTTGCTGACGTTGATTGTCTGGCTAATGAGTCTCTGAACAAGAAAGGTCATTAAAAATTTCAAAGATGGCAATTTTCAAAGAATTCACCATTTGGGAAATTAACTTGCGATTGCTAAAAAGACCAAGCACCCCCTTGAAAATAAGTCAGTACTGTGCAAGTAGGCTTGATGAGAATAGGGTTAAGGAGGCTTTAGTTTCATATCTCAATGACAGTGATTATATACATAATCCTGTCGAGACGTTTTGTGAGCAGGGTTGCGATAATATATATAGTCTATTGTGAAAGATAAACAGTTTAGGTATAGTTTGACTGAAAATAACATTGAATATAAAACACACTGTGCACTGAAACTTGCTGAGTCACAGAATGAAGGATAAAAACTCCTTGTCTGTCACAGGTCAAGCATAAAAAGGTTTCTTTTATCAAGTATATCAATTACACTAATGTTACATCTAGACTGAAAAGTAAGTAAATGGGGTGTGACTATTAAGGAAAATGAAGAATCCGTAAACAGACTGATAGGTATTAGCTTCAAATATATGCTGGCATAATTCTCCAAAACAGTTCACTAATGACCAAAATTTGGTTGATTGTCGCACACTTTGATATAAATGAAGATAAACTCACGACCCTTTCATTTAAGGTGTAAACGCTGCTCATTGATTGTCTCTAAAACAAAACCCAGAACTAGCTGGCATAGACACACACAATAAGACATTGTATATATTGTAGACTGTTATGAATGGTTGGGAATTCCCAAGAAAGGTTGTTGATGTGAGCCTGTATTTTGTTAGTATGTGTTTGTCTATTACTGTATGAAGAGGAACTATAGTGTACCAGCAGTAGAATACTACTGTACAGGGTCATATAGAGAGTAGATCTATTCACGGTGCTCTGTAGCCACACGCCCACGAGGGCGCTGTCTTATCGATCCTATCTAGTTCTTGCCTTGACCAGTTGCAGTGTCTGACCGCAGACCATAAAGGTATCTTGTGTTGATCACTTTTAATTAGTGTACATACAATTTTGTGAATAGGAAGTCTTTCAAACCATACTTTCACAGCTTCATATGAAACTAATTATTTTAAGTACCTGAAGTTGTGTTTTTTAAGCACTTTTCTTTTTCGCTCAGCCAGACTGCACTAGTTAAACCTTCAGTTTGTCAATCAGCCATGATGTCTATATTTACAAGTTCATCCTGTAAACAGTATAGCTCAAGCATATTAGGACCGACATGAAAGCATCCTCTGAAGAAACGCTGGAGAGCTCCATCAGCACATAATGTAGTAAGTACAAATTCTCACCACTGGGAGTACATTCATGAGATAATGACATCATGGTATAGGCTGATCTGAATGTTGTTTTTTCTACAAAATTTGGCTTGAGATTTTGCAGTCAATCACACTATTATCCTTTTCAACCCAGACATATCACTTACATGTTAACTTACAATGACATTCCATGTCCTACTACACTACAGTGAGTTACTAGGGTATGTTAGGGTTAGGGTTAGGGTATGTGCAATTAAACATATCAGTTACATAATAATTACCTCATGGTCCATCCATCCTTTAAATATCTCCAAGTCACACTTTGATATTTGGCTGACAATATCTACAAACAAACATAAAAAAATACACTTAATATGTGATAACTTGGTGTCATGAATAATCAATGTTATGAGTTAGAGGGCCTGTTAATTAATTAATGTGATAGCAAGACTTTCAGTACCACTGAAACAACAAGCAACACCCAAATCCCAACCTCACCCACCCTCACCTTCCCTGTTCCAAACCCACTGGTAAGAATACCCATTAGTTTCTTCTGCCCACTGCTTCTGCCAAATTCAGTGACTATAAATGTCACAACATTTCTCTCCAGAAAAGATGCCAGTACTGTACTTAATTGATCGATAGCAATGGGTGTTAACAGCGATCACAGTCAGACCAGACTACACTTCAACAAAAGAAGATACTTTGTTGTTTTATTTAATGCCAAAGCAGATGATTAAAACCTCAAGGAATTTTCTTACTTTTCAAACATCAACCATTCATGTAAAGCCTACAGTACATCATCTCCACAGCAGATACACATAAGCCTACTCAAAATTGCAGCATACATCATTATTCATGCATAAGTTCAAAGGTCAAGCACCAGCTGGTTACACATCTGTGGTCAAGAGAAAATACTTCATAGTTTCCATACTGTATGCAGCATAACACTCAAGGTTGATGGTAGGAACCAACCAGGGGTTGAATGGCCCTCACAACTTGTGAAACTGCCCTCTTATAGATGCCTCAGACAATATGCCAGGTGAAAGCATGTTTCAAATGTTTTGGAGCATCCGACCATCAACCACTTTTAGATGCATTTTTTCCCAAAGATTACACTGAATAATATATTAAAACAACCTTGCTGCTATGTGATAGTTTGAACATCAAGAGTTAATTACAAAATGCCAAATAGTACCTAGTTTAAAATTGAGTGGCACCTAGTTTACAATCAAGTGGCACCTAGTTTACAATCAAGTGGCACCTAGTTGACAAGCAATTAGTGGCACCTAGTTTACAATTGAGTGGCACCTAGTTTATAAGCAAGAGGCACCTAGTTGACAAGCAAGTGGCACCTAGTTTACAAGCAAGTGGCACCTAGTTTACAAGTGGCACCTAGTTTACTAGTTTACAAGCAAGTGGCACATAGTATACAAGCAAGTGGCACCCATATGTACATATATACATATGTATATGTGTACATATGTGTAGCAGTATATTGTGCACATGATTATATTAATATCAATATTTTATGGGAAACAAAACCTCAAAGCTGCCATACAAAATGTGAGGACTGGATTTTTTCCTGCATTCATAGATGATATGCCTCATTGCAGCAGACAAAGAATTGATCGGTTCCCTCTCAATGGGAGTGTGGTGCATGAACAAACTAGCCATAGGTAGTCCTTAAAGCCCAGATATGGTTAACATACCCACTCAAATATAGGAAAATAACACAATGATGTATAGCACATTGGTTAAATGAACAGCAGGCTAGGCCACACCAGTACATGAATGTTCAAAGTCAAAATATTAAAGTGAGACAACAAAGGGTCCAAGAAAGAATACATACACACCTATAAAGCAACTAAAATCCAAAGCATACCTTTCTGTATGATAGGTAGACATAGTGCGAGTAGTACAGTATTGGTGGACATGGAGGATCATTTCATATTTCATTTTTATGAATGTGATACATTTTTATGCTAAATATCTTAGCTGTGACACACAATGCCTGATGTACATCTGAGTCAGGCCTCTTCATAACAGTTGATGACATATTTAATTGAAGTACACCAAAGCAAGATATTCCTACAGTAGACTACATGTTGGTACATGTTTTTGCATACTAACAAACTTATGATAATTTTTGTGCAAGCGTAATTTGGTGGCAAGCAATATTACATATGTGTAGCAAGTTAAACCAAAGTAATAAGCTGTACATACATTATCAATTCATAGGAAGTGCATGCGTGAAGTTAAGGGATGTTTTACAACAGAATATGTGGAAGGAGGAAAGACGTACCATTGGGGTTTGATGTGTCTATATTCCAAGTCAAAGGATTACTGCCTTCTGTTACACGATTAGTAGAAGCTTCCTCCATTTAGATCTGAAAAAATCAAATTATATGCAATTAATCAAAGTAATATATTATTTGTAATAATTTCAATGTATTCATTACCTTTGGGTTGGTCTTGACCATGGCAGACAACAACTATTTACATTATGTCGGCTGGTTAGTGGTTACTACTCACTTCTAACAGTGCTAACACATAAAGCTGAATAGCCTGAACAATGTAGAGTGAATGATACAAAGTATTTTGATTTATGCAACTACTGTAGCTCATAGCTGAGTGCTCATTTAACATCAGTTCTTAAAGACAATAGTAGTGAAACTGCAAAGAAGACTATAGCCCTGATATATAACTTGTTTGCCATTTGAAGCATCTGTACTTACTATAAAAGGATCATCAGTATTGACATCAATTTAATTGTTACAAGTTTCAAGACTATTTTCCCAGCGGCTCTGATCCTCCAAATGATTTTCTGCGTATTGTGAAATGTTTAAGTATATCTCTGTTGAGGATGACTACTTTGAGATCGGCAGTAAAACCTCGATATTTGAGCATGATGATAATTGGGATTATACATGATGACCCTGAAGTGTATTCCAATGTTTAGATAGTCTGTTGTTTAAAATAGTTTGTTTGAAACCTTATCCATGTTACAGTCTTCTCTCTTTGAAGATTACTTACAGTACAGAAAGATGATGAAAACAAGGCAGGCTTGTAATGTTTGCACATTCCTGCTACTAAGACTGATATTTAACATATCCATCCAACAAACTAAGCATTCCTTAGTATTTTAGATGAAATAGTCTAAAAGACTTAGTATTCCCTAGTACTTTAGATGAAGTATGTAGGCTAAAAGACTTAATATTCCCTAGTACATTAGATGAAGTACGTAGGCTAAAAGACTTAATATTCCCTAGTACTTTAGATGATGTAGGCTAAAAGACTTAATACTCCCTAGTATTATAAATGAAGTATGTAGGCTAAAAGACTTAATATTCCCTAGTACATTAGATGAAGTACGTAGGCTAAAAGACTTAATATTCCCTAGTACTTTAGATGATGTAGGCTAAAAGACTTAATACTCCCTAGTATTATAAATGAAGTACAAAGGCTAAAAGACTTAGTATTCCCTTGTACTTTAGATGATGTAGGCTAAAAGACTTAATACTCCCTAGTATTATAAATGAAGTATGTAGGCTAAAAGACTTAGTATTCCCTAGTGCTTTAGATGAAGTAACTAAAAGACTAAGTATTCACTAGTACTTTAGATGAAGTAGTCTAAAAGACTTAGTATTCCCTAGTACTTTAGATGAAGTACGTAGGTTACAATACCTAATATTCCCTAGTATTTAAGATGAAGTAGGCTAAAAGACTTAGAATTCCCTAGTATGTTAGATGAATTAGACGGTTTTCCCTCCAGGAATCACTCTGACAAGCCCGTGGAAATACCTTTCACAGTTCTACAGTTTAGCTGCTCTATTAATTGTACAGTTTAGTTCCTAGCTATTTATTGAGTTTAGTTTCCTAGAGCCTATTACTTGTACAGAACTTTTAGCTTCCTAGAGCTTGTACAGTTTAGCTTCCTAGCTATTGATTGGCTTACGATGACAAATGATGTACTTAATACACACGAGGATGTACTTAATACACACGAGGATGTACTTAATGCACACGACGATGTATTTAATGCACACAACGATGTACTTAATACACACGAGGATGTACTTAATACACACAAGGATGTACTTAATGCACAAGACGATGTATTTAATGCACACAACGATGTACTTAATACACACGAGGATGTACTTAATACACACGAGGATGTACTTAATACACACAACGATGTACTTAAAACACACGAGGATGTACTTTACACACAACGATGTACTTAATACACACGAAAGATGTACCTTATACACATAAAAGATGTACTTAATACACATGAAAGATGTACTTATTCACACATGAAAGATGTACTTAATACACACGACGAAGTACATGAACTCACTTGGGAACTAGAAGGGAAATGAAGCAACAAGAGAATTTGGCACACATATTAGGATCCCTGCCAACTATTCAGTTAAAGCTTGGTGATGCTTCTATTCACAGATCATCATCTGTAAGGAACCTGGACGTCACTTTTGATTCAACCATGAGCATGTCTGAGCATATAAATATTGTTTGTAAAAGTGTTAATTTTCATATTTGGAATTTGTGGGGAATTCGTAGGTTCATTTCGCAGGATGCTTGTCACCATGCAGTGAGGGCCTTGGTCCTGTCACGCATTGATTATGCCAATTTGATATGATATGGTGCTAAGGAAAGTGATCTTAGGCGATTTCAGCGCCTTCAAAATAAAGCTGCGCGTTTGGTGTTTTCTTGCGAACGTGATCAGCGCTCTTCCCAGCTTCTGTGTACTCAACACTGATGCCGGTTAAGGTCAGGATTAGTATACAACATCCTTTTGTATGTTTTTTAAATGTCTGCATGGTGAGGCTCCCAGATATCTGATTGATTTTCTTTCTTTGTATGATGCTCCTCTAAGTAATGTTGATGGTTTGAGACAGACTCCGCTCCTCATCTGATACCACCAGACTCATGATTCCACGCTCAAATCTTAAAACTGGTGATAAATCTTTTCAAGTTGTTGGTTCCCGTCTCTGGAACCAGCTGCCTGGGTTTCCGTCTCGGTCTTCCAAGGTCTCATGAAAACATATTTATTTATTGTGCAGTAATTTTTGTATTTTTTTGCTTGTGTTTAGGATTGGTGTTTGTTTTTATTTGTTTCTGTAAAGCGCTGTGATCTTTTGTAGAGCGCTCGATCAAATACAGTAATAAAAATAATAAGAAGAAAAGCTTTTTGGGGTTTCTGAAAGTAATGAAACCATGTTAAAGTTAAGACCGCTCTCTATGTAAGAGTACTTAGACATGTGCCAGATGGTAATACACAGACATGGCAAAGATAGCTAGAGTCAATCCC
This sequence comes from Apostichopus parvimensis, assembly GCA_000934455.1. NCBI lineage: Eukaryota > Metazoa > Echinodermata > Holothuroidea > Aspidochirotida > Stichopodidae > Apostichopus > Apostichopus parvimensis. Next base: position 113,397 of record KN883553.1, on the reverse strand, counting down.
CATGGGTCGCACAATACACAGATATCATTGTTTTTTTCGGGGTTGTACTATGTATGTTTATCTACGGCTCAGAACATCTCTGGCTTCCATTGAAAAGTGTAATCTTTGTACTGTATATTCACAAGGCATGATTACCATTGCCTGCAGAATAAAATGTACATCAGATGTTATGGTGCTAAAAGATTGTAGTACCATGTTTGGTTTTTAGATACAATGCTCCATATGGTATTAAATACTCACAAGTCCAAACTGCCTTCTTTTGCAGAGATCACTGAGTGTCTTTGAAGTTTAGATTGTGTTGCAGCAGCTTTGCAAAGTTCCTGAAATCAGTGAGAATCACAGTTTTAAGAGACATAAAACAATTAACATTGCTTACATCCAACAACAACACATTCATTATTCCAATAAGGAAACAGCTTGCAAGCCAATTTAAAACAAAAGAGGAACTGCATGGGCAGATATTAGTGTGGGAACGGGTACTCGATTCAGAACAAATACAACCCGATCCAAGCCGTAAGTACTGTACACTGTCCGAAAAAATCACTAACATTGTTCTCCTTTGTAAAACTTCATGTGTATTCTTCTGTAGTTGATTTTGTGATACCTTCTATCTTGATGTGTTTAAGTTAAACATTTGGTGAAAATTTGTTACCACCACTGCCCGATAAAGTTTTGACCAGCTACATTTCATTTACTTGAACTACATGTGAACACCAAAATGTATAGCCTATGTCTCCCATTGATTAAATTGAGCAATTTTATGCAAATATACTCCCAAAAATGTTTCCAAGAATTCTTCAATCATACAAACCACATTTTCATGAGCAATTACTACATAGGGGCTTTGCACTGTTAGGCTTAGAAGGCTGTAGATTAGCACATTTGCAAGCGAAGAAAATTTTATCAATCACAAAATACCCCATTTGGGGCAGGGGGGGGGGTGGGACATCACATGTTGACGTAAAAAGCAAATTTAGTTTACGCTAGTGACTATAAATATACTGCAGCCTTGCCGTATAAATCAGTTCACAGGGTAAACGAACAGTTGGATTACATTCTTACCATATGCATCTCTGATGGCCTGCAAAGCCTATATGTAGTTACTTTAGGTTTATGTATTTCCCTTCAGTATAGGCCGAGTTCAATTTACCTTGAAAGTGAAATGAACGGAAGTTAGCAAAAGGGCTCCTGGGGACTAGTATCACTAGGACTACTCATTGCAGTAAAGCGTTGTGCATAACCTAAAATCTTAGTGTGAGACTTATTTTGGTGTATGAACAAGGTCCCGACAGCCTAAGTATCAACTAAAAGTAAAACACCGCCTTACATTAGAACTAAGACTTACTTACCATTCACAACATAAGCCTAGGCCTATATGGTATCTATTTTGACCTAGGTTCATTGCTTTCATTTATCAAAGACTAACTTTATCATAATCGGCTACTCACAAACTTGTGACAGATATACACCTGCAACATAGCCTAGGCAATTAATGTGAGTGTGTCTGTCTACATACTAACGTTATCCTATATTAAGCTTTAGCCTAAAATCACAACACATTCACAGTACCAGCTGGAAACTTGTTACTGTATACGTACGGTAGGCTGTACTGTAGTAGGCTATGTTAGACCAGACCAACCCTGACTTTTGTCATACAATCTTTTGCATTTCGCGTTACTAACATGAATAAGATGAAGGCAGTATTCTGTTCATGTGCACCAAAGCCATGAACGTTAAATGGCGCAATCTCTACAGGTACACGGAAACTCAAGGTGGCATTTGACTTTGGACTAAGTATCTTATCATAAGACCGAACGTCATATCATTGTTGCTGGGCTTCATTGTGTTACCAGTGCTACTACTCACGTAATTGCGGTTGCACAGTTGTAAATTCGAAACCCTGTTATACTTTACAGTATTCATTCACAATACAATAGGCGTGGTATGTACTTTGATGTTTCCTGGCAATCCGGGTTGTCGAAAGGACAGTTAATCAGTTGGTATTGTTGACTAATATAACTTTGCCAAACAAACAGTTAATGACGGCAAGTGGAAAACTGGAAATTCACCCAAATAGCACCTGGTACTTAACTATATAACACAAATTTAAGTGTATGCCTATAATCTGTTGTCACACAAACTCGGGTAGAGTTCAGTTAGTACCGGTACCTTTAGGACCATCCCGAGCGTGATCGAAAAAGTAGGGCCAGTGTTTAACCTACATTTAAATCCATGTGCGCACTGTAAAATATACGTGTCAGAATATCAATACACATTAGGTGGCCAACATCTACTTTATTTCTTGAGGAAATGTCTACATGCCCTCTGTCATAAATCGCAAACTTTACCAACATTTAAGGAGTTTAGAGACAAGTTTGCAGTTACTAATTTGCTGCCATGCTTTTTGGCAAAGTTTTTCACTCCACAAAAGTTGCGAGGGAAGATATAGATGCTTTGTCAACCTTAAATTTTCATTGTGTAAAAGATCGCTTATATTTGATGTGTTGAGTTAGCATTCTCAACAGGGTTAATGAGTAGTTTTAATGATTATGGATAGAATCCATTATAATTTTTCAGGTTCTTATTATTTGTTTTCAATGAACAATCAAGCCCCCCACCAACTGTGTGTGCTAGTAATTGGAAAAACACTAACGTATCATTACCGTAACTTCTGTTGCATGATTCGTTATTTGGTCAGACCAACTACGTTTAACAATTAGGCTGTAAGTGTTTTTAAAACATGTAATCGAACTGAGTCAAGCATTAGCTCGCAAAGGTGTTAAATCATGACACCGTGTAATAAATAAAAATAAATTCAGTAGCGTATCC
>KN883553.1:67213-81548 GCA_000934455.1 Apostichopus parvimensis | reverse complement strand
AATCACTTCCATAATATAGCTAAATTATAGTTGGGCCTAGGTCTAAAAGTTTTCGCCAATCCACATCAGCTTCGGCCTACTTGCTACAACTTACAAGCTAAAATGGCAATTAGTGGTAATTATATATTGCATTACATGAATATATGTTTATCCCTTATTAAACATAGTACCAGCGTAACATTAGGCCCATGCCCGATGCCTTGAAATAGCCTAAGTATACCCTACTAGTACTAGTACTACTTAAAAAAGTGACTGGCAGGGTATACGAAGTTACGGTTAACGTACAATAGGAATAGAATGCACTAGATTACAATAAAGGCCTAGACCAAAGTCCTCCGTCCGTCCGCAAGGCTATTCCGATTATTGTTTACTTGTATGTAGGCAGGCTACACGGATTCGTTGAAAATTATGAGTTGACTACGACAAACAGCAGCTAGCCTATTATATTAACTTATTGTATGACTTTAACGTTAGCTCTACGTAACGCAAGCGATTCAAATGCATTCGTCTACCCAACTTAGTCGTGGGTCTCTAAGCATTTCTCGTTCTTGTCACGTTCACTTACATAATATCATAACATACCTTTGAGTTTTCCAATCAATTCTTCCAGGCCCCAGTCTCCTAACGTCATTTTCCATGCCATTGTAGCTCGTAATCGCACACTGAGTACATAACGGTATGTGGCTTGCACGTATATATGGCCGTGGTTACTATAGTACATTTAGTAACGATAAATGTCGACAAACTGGAAAAGTAGTGTTGTATTATGTAAACTCTGCTTCCGTTTGGTTAACGCTTTGGTAAAAGTTACTTGCTATCATGTAAAACGACTTAGTAGATGTTTACAATAAGTTTGTGTAACTCTCAATCGCATGCATATGAATACTTTTACAGAATGTTGTGTAATATTTACGTAATTCCATGTACTTTTTTACAACCCGTGATTTACATAACATTATTTTACATATTGTTTTCTGTGTGTATGAACTAACAGTGGTTACTACCAATGCGGTAAGTATTCCAAACATAAAAATAACTCCTATGCCTCTGATACACTAAAATATGAAACGATATCGTAGTGCGCGCCGTCACTCGCGTGTTTTCTTAATATTTACACATAGATCCATCTTTTAAAGTCTTTTTACAGTACAGATAAGTTCTAATGGTTAAAAGAGTAAACTATCATATATTGCAGAACATTTTCAAACGACGTTAAAGACGTTATACTTATAGTTAGTGGTAGAGCTGTATAGATGTTAAAGGATTGCCTATATATAGCCTACACCAAGTAATGTTACACTGTTTGGACATAGAAAGTTGACGAGTTGACCCGTGAACATGTCACAATTTATGTCTCTCAAAATATACGATTTTTTCCGCCATTTGGTAGCTGAAATTATCGAAATTGGAGAAATGTTAGTTACTGGATTGCATGAACGGTTCATTTTATTTAATTGCTTGGTAAATTGAATTTGCAACACATTTTGAAAGGAAACTGTTTTACAGAATTGGAGGCGGCTGCGTCTTTCGGCGCAAGTGTGCCCTTCACTACAGATATGAGTTCTACTAATTCTAGCCACCGTTGACATGTTATTATGAAGCAATGGCAGAAAATAAACAACCTGAAGGAGAATAGCATACAAATAATTTGATTGCTTGTTAAACGCTATTGATGTGATAAATGCTATCTCAAGTGACGTCGGAAGGAAGAACATTATCGGATGTGTGTTCTGGGCAATGGATTGTCACACTTAAAAAACGTCAACAATGCTGAATTGTTACAGGAGTCGGGTTTACAAATTGGGAAAGAAGATTGCGTCGTGATGGGTGTAACGAAACATATATTGATTGTAAGTTTATTCAACGTCCCTGTTTTTATTGATGATTCTGAACTAAACGACAAATTAACAGATCTTGGCTGCAAAATTCGATCTGAATGGACCCATAAATTCTACAATGATTTTCCCAACATCCAAAACGGTACACGATTTGTGCGGCTTGAATTACCAAGCAAGGTAAAAAGTCTACCATATGCTGTTGTTATTGGAGGCATTCATATAAGACTCAAACACATTGGCCAAAGTAGGGTGCTTGGGAGAGGATCATCTAATGAGAAACTGTCCAAACTATAGATGTAAACAATGTGATGAGCTGGGACACTCCGAATCAAGATGCCCAACAATAGAATGCTTTAATTGTTATCGCTTTGGCCACAAAAGCTTAACCTGAACTGAATATGAAGAAGATTACGAGCAAGAGACGATGGATGATCGGCAAGACAAAGAGACAACAAGAGAATCCGATCAAGGGAACAATGATGAAGTTCACACACAACCTAGCCTTAAAGGAGACACCAGAAAAGACAGTCAAGTGATAGATCAGGCCATTAGATCGAACTTAGACACAGGCGAAAGTGAAATTTCGATCGTCATGGACACAGAAAGCGAAGATTTACCATAGCAAAGACTTAGTGAATATAGCAATAACAAACAGACCAAACCAGCAGATAAATATATTAAAACGCAGAAAGAAAACCTACCTACAACATCAAATTCCCAACCCAATCTTCGGCAACAGAAAACACAAGAATCAAGCGAGCAGTTTCAACCGATAAAGTCTAAACTGTGCCGAAGAAGTTGACCAGTCAAAAAAAAAGAAAACCACACAAACCAGCGTTCGAGAAAACCTATAATTTCCGCCCCAAGGAGAAAGGACAGACAGGAACTGCTAATAAAGGAGGCCATAGAAACTAACTGAAATTACTATTGGACACAATTCATTAAAGTGAAATGACAACCAAACTTTACTTTCTACTAGCCATTATGCTTTTTAAAACTAATTCCACGGAGGATATGGACGAAAATAATGTATCTTGTAAGTACAATGACATCGATTCTTTTAATAACTCACCATTCCATAAGTGTATATCATTACTACAGCACAATAGTCGTAGTCTAAAGAAACATTTTTCCGATATTGCTACTTTTATCTCTTTGTTAAATCAAGATTTTTTCATAATTGGTATTAGTTTGGTTTTACTGAAATCTGGTTTACAAATGATATATCTCCTCTTATTAAGATTGACAATTATACACTAATTGAACAGCATCGTAATGAAAGAAGGGGTGGTGGTGTTTGCCTTTTTATAAATAATAACTTTAATTTTAAACACCGTACAGATTTGTCTATTTTAAACAATTCTATTGAAGCGGATATTCATTGAAACGAATACACCTATAGTTATTAAAAGCTTATCGTTGGTTGTGTATACAGACCTCCCAACAGTTCGAATGATGATTTCAATTTAAATATGCAGCTTATCCTTAGCACCATCGCTAATGACCACTGCAGTACCTATATTATGGGAGATTTTAATATTGATTTATCTAATGCAAGCATATCTACTGACTTTAATAACCTTAGTTATTCGAGCGGGTTTTATCCCACAATAACTAAAACTACTCGGGTTGGTCCATCTTCTGCCATCATAATGACATTTGAACCAATGTTGATTCTCTAATGACATCTGGAATACTTATTACAGATATTAGTGACTATTTTCCTATTTTCCTTCATGCCCCTGTGAATCAGCGTACAGTCAGGTATAACCCATTGCAAGTCCGTAATTATAGCAATAAGAACATTAATATGTCTATTTCTGAAATTAAAAGTAAAACTTGGGATGAGGTGCTAACTAAGCCTGACGCTAACACTTTTTATAATGCTTTCTTTGATTCATTCAATTCAACGTACATTACCTGTTTTCCATTGAATAACATCAGTAAAACAAAAAGGAAGAAAAAGAAACACATTTGGATAACTAATGGAATCTTAAAATCCATTAAGAGGAAAAATCAGCTCTATAGACGCTACCTAAAGAACAACACTGATCACAGTAGGTCAACCTATACTATTTACCGGAAAAAATTTAACCAGATTATTCGTTTTTCAAATTAATCATACTTTTGTAATAAGATTAACAGAAACAATATTGGCCAAACATGGAAAACTGTAAAGAAAATTCTCGGACAAAATAAGCATTCCACTTATCATACTGCCTTAAATGATAACAATCAACAAGTTAGTGACGACAAAGAAGTAGCAAATCATTTTAATAATTGTTTTCTTAACTTGGGCCAGGAACTTGCCAATAAGATTAAAAGTAAGAACACTGCTGCAAAATTCAGTCACATAAATGACAGCATAAACAGCTATTCTCTTTTCAGTTATCCTGTTACTGAAGCTGACTTCATTAAAATAGCAAGCTCTAACTTAAAATCAAATAAGGCGGCAGGTTACGGTGGTTTTAAGCCAGGTATTATCAAACATGTTATTCATTTTATTGCCAAGCCCATGACTCACATCTGTAATATCTCTTTTAATACTGGCATATTTCCTGATAAACTCAACGTCGCAAAAGTAGTACCTATCTTCAAAAAAAGGTGACACGAGTTCTTATCAAAATTATCGCCCTATATAATTGTTATCATGTTTTTCAAAACTGATTGCACGGTTAGTGTTCAATCGTATTTACGGTTTTAAAAGTAGTACCTATCTTCAAAAAAGGTGACACGAGTTATTATCAAAAGTATCGCCCTATATCATTGTTATCATGTTTTTCAAAACTGATTGCACGGTTAATGTTCAATCGTATTTACGATGTTATGTGCAAGTTCAACACTCTTTGTAACCAACAGTATGGTTTCCGCCCTGGTCATTTTACTGAACTTGCTCTGGCAGATGCTATTGACAGACTTAATACTAATCTCGATAATGACAACACTTGCATCGGCGTCTTCCTCGACCTGTCCAAATCATTCGACACAATTAACCACTCCATTTATTATCCAACTATCTTTCTATGGAATCAGAGGAACAACCCTAAATTGGCTAGACATTTATGTTACAAAAGGTTACAATATACTACATACAAGAATTTAAATTCTGGACTTGGTGAAATCGCCTGTGGTTTGCCTCAGGGCTCTTTATTAGGTCCTTTGTTGTTTATTATTTACGTTAATGATATCTGCCATGTCTCCAACATCGCTCATACTGCAGTCTTATTTGCCGATGACACCAATCTTTTCTTTCACTCGCAGAACGTAAATTCACTCCAAAGTACTGTCTCTTGTGAACTGGATAAGTTCTGTGATTGGTTCGCCGCAAACAAATTAAGTAAAAATATTGATAAGAATAAGTAAATTTTTTTGAGTAGTGGAAGAGCATCTCGTCGGGATAAAGATATTACGATGAACGGTAAAATAATTAAATGTGTAACTGATACTAAGTTTCTTGGTATTAATATTGATAACCATATTTCGTTAGTATGTAAAATTGTAGCTAAAATACTGGTATATTATCTAAACTGAAATATTTCCTTCCACGGCATGTCTTTAGAATGCTTTATCAAACATTAGTTCTGCCACACCTAACCTACTGTACAACTATTTGGTCTGGTACATACAATGTTAACATTGACCGTGTAAATATTCTCCAAAAAGAGGGCTATACGTCACATTGCTAATGCCCCACCACTTGAACATAGTAGTCCCTAAATTTATTAAAACTTGGTGATATTATAACAGTCAAGGTTGCTACTTTTGCTTACAAAGCATGGAATTGATTACTGTCAGTCACTTTTAATGACTTTATATGTAGTAACCATCACACAAGACAAGCCGACAACGCTCATTGTAATTTTTACAATAGTAACATAGGGAAATTCGGTCTTTGTAATAGAGTAATACAAATTTGGAATGATCTATCAAAAAAGTTGAAGTCTATACTTTCAAATTCCACATTCACCAGACATTTGTAAAGGAATTTATTAACTCGTACTAGTATTATATAATCTATTCACGTATCCATCTCAGCATCATTAGGTTATTATATTACTGTATATTTAATCCTTATGTATATACTGTATTATTTATATTTGTACTTTTATTTCTTTTCTTCCCGGGAGTCTCCTACTTTGTTAAGTTTTTTTAAGACTTTATAGGAGACTTCCTTTCAAATTGTAAACAGTTGGCGATAAAACAAATAAATGAATTAATATCGAATCAGAAGTTACCGGTTAGTATCTTTGGCGCTATATATGGACAGATAACTATTACTGTCTAGCACAACAAACTCTTACAGCTCTTTTGTTTGTTATATGCGCTGTACCGTACATAACCCTTAAAAACAGACCATGCAATATGTATATGAAAGCATACCTAGTTTGTTTGTATAGTCCAACGTTACCGCTAAAGGTACGATGGAATTAGACATGAGTTTTGCAAATGAAACAATACAACATATTAAATAAGTGGGACACATTGACATTTGCATAGGATTGAACGATTAATAACTCTATAACTTCGATCACTCATGTTATTGTAGCCACATATGGACTTATCTATTAGAAGTAGGTTGTGTGAATATTACATAACACGATCGGATCATCTGTAATTACTCTAGCGTCAGTGTCACTAATATGCAACTGTAACCCAACAGTGAAAATATACATGCAAGATACATGCAAGATACAAACAACAAAAGCCTATATTTATCGTAACGTACTGCTAGACCTACACTGTATTGCCTTGTGGTTTGCTTGTTTCATATTACCAGTTTTATCGAAGGATCGTACCAGTGGCGGAGCGTCCATATAGTCAGGGGGGGGGGGGCATCCGACGGACGGACTCAAATGGAGTGCTGGCGCCCTTTTCAGCTTTTGACCACTTTTTACTTATTCGCGATTATTGACTTTTTTATTGCGCTCTCATCTACCTATTGACATTTGTCACATTTTGTTGGTGTAATTTTCTGAAAAAATGCTCTAACGGCTATTTATTCTTCGTTTATCAGCAAATTAGCAAGGCCCGGAAAGGGTCATTTCCGGCGATCAAGGGAGTATCTTTACTCAAAAAAAATCTGTACGCTCCACAGGTTGGCGCTCCGCTTAGATAGTGTCGAAAGCGCCCCTACAGACCATTTCCGCCCCCTCTGACCGATACCCCTAGCTCCGCCACTGGATTGTACTTCAAATGTAGTTTACAAAGCAAGTAGCAAACACTAAGTAACCATTATTCCACTTTGTAATCACAAATAACACTTCCTTAATGACGTTCGCAGATTACGTAGTGAAATCATTTCTACATATAGAATCAGCAAAGTTTACAAGGTGTATTTCAGAAAGATTTTTTTACCAAATCAGTCCTATTATCAATAGAAATGAAAATTTTAGTCTCACCGGATGAAATGAGGAGAGATCCATGCAGAACAGTCGCTACAGAGATGAAATCGAAGAGTATCATTGTAGAGGTTGTTCTCTTACACACTCGGCAACTCTTTACATCCTTACAGCTACGGCTATAATATGCCAGCTTTAACAACGTCACACATGCAACGATTTGCAAACAAACTTCAATGGACGAGGTACATTAACAGAAAATGAAAGCGAAAATTCAACCTTACGTCATGTGTTTGTCAGGAGAAGTTACGCTTTTCAGTTCGCGCAATTTTACTTTCGTAGCTGTTATTGTCGGCAGTTTACTGAAGACACGCGATAATTAGATCGTTAGACAGAATGAGACATAATTAATATATAACTTTAAGTTTGTAATTAGGCTTTATGATACGATAGAACTTGTACGTTTTATCGAAAAAGAGAAGGCCTTTTGAAACCTGTCACAAGTGGTGAGCGACATGTTACTTTAATAATCAATATGTATAATATTATTCAACAGATAGATTGCTTTAGGATGAAAACCCCACCTTACTATAAGCCCACCGGGTATCGAACCCGGAACGTCTCGATTGCTAAGCCTCATTGCTTCAAATGCCGCCGCCTTTCTCCTATCGGCCACAGCACCGTTTATACAATGAAGGGAGTATTCATCATCAATGACACATTTGTTCTGATTGTGTGTAATTCTACAGTAGTTTGAATTTATTAGTATTTCTTAGCCCAACCTTCCATTAAGAGCTACTCATATAATTTATAATTTTCATGTTTCCTCCCGGCTGTTTGATGTTGAATATGAAAGAGAGAACAATGAATTAAATTGATCTTTTGGTTATGAGTTTTATGTGTGTATTTCTTCCTCTCTAGACAAATCAAATGAACTCATCTTATGGATAACTATGTAACATATATGGAAAGTGACGTGACTAACCAGCAGGCTCCTGCATCCAACTGTGTAGTAATACCCTGGATATGTACTCACGCACCAACAGTACACTAAAACTATATTATTCCTCTTGGAAAAAATCGGATACAACTGAACACTATTGGTATTACCTTTGGGATGCACTAGGTCCAAAAGAAACCTCTTTAACACATCAGTTACACATATAAACCTATCGATAACAAAACCGTTTTAGTTTTAATGTAATTCATTTAGGATAAGATAAAACCTGTATTTCCAGCAACTCTTAAAACTAGCAATTATACCAGTTACAGTGAGTGATTCACTAGTCATGAAAATTACAATAATTATCAAATATCATATTGCCTATCATATCTTAGTTGAAAGGCAATATTTTATATATTACACACTTATCACTGTAAGAACCTTGCCTTTAAACAAATAAAACGAAATGGTACACAAATTACACGCCTTGTACTTGAAGCCCTTCACCTAACGCTATTTTGCTCTAGCACCCTCACTTTAATGAATGCGAAAATATCTTACTTGATTGATATGCACTTCAGTAACTAGCCACACCCACTATACTAGCATGAACAATCCCCCATGACCTTAGGATAATATACTATGGTTATTCAACTCAGAATCATTAATAACAACATAAATGTAAAGTTAACCCATTTGATGTTCAAAATTGTTCTATTCTAGGGTAGGGCTCCCAGACTCTCGCTACATAGGAGTCCGTTTTAAACACCCCAGTGCAGTCAACCTCCTCTATGAAATCCTTCATTTGCCTCTGACCTCTTTATTTGCTCCCACCTTACCTTTGACATCCTATGAACGTTAGTGCTTTAAAATCTTCATAATAACTGAATATCTTACTTCACTGTTGGTATTCATCATTACGTACAAATCTCTAAACAGGCACCTTCCAAATACAATACTCTCTTTAGGGTATAGTTCCCAGTTTCAAGTCCATGTCACCATGTGACTGTAATATACTCCCTTATCTAACCGTAACGGTACTGAACTGTCTGAACTATAGTTCCACTGACCTAAACGTTTAGTTGACAGCATGGGAGGGATCGGTAAAGTTGATTGTTCAGGTAGCGTAAATATTTCCAACATTATTTTTGCTTGAGTATCGATTGTTAATCAATAAGAAGGGATCGGGTTTTATTTCTTGTTGCCCTGGGAAATCTGGAAAAAGCGATATAAAATTACCAAAACGGAAACTAAAACGAAACTATGTAGTGCAATACCTTTACATTAGAAAACATTATGACAAGATTGCAGGCAGAATTCAGCGAGGAAGTTGAGCTTCCCATAGTTGTATACTTAATTTCATTCCGTTTGCCCTATAAAATATAATATAACCTGTATTAAACACAATTAAGTTTTGGATTTCACAGGAAGGCCGAAACAAATCACGACGATTTACAACGTATCTTTAACGCTATCCTGAAATGAATTAATTAGAGCCATTGAGGTTTGGGTCATTGTTAATCGAAAATATGTAAAAGTTCTAGAAATCCAATTAAGTTTACAACCATTTGCAATGAAAAACGGATTTTAAATGGTGAGAAAATGGTTGGAAAATGTTTAAACGTATAAAATTCATCATTGGTAAATATAGTCTTGGTTCGGTCATTTCGGCTGAGCTATACTCCCATAAACCAATTCAATAGTTGCTTTGCTTTTGACCTCTCACACTACTACAGAATGTACACAGTAACTGTATTACCCTACTAAATAACTTAAACAGTAGTTTTAAGATGTAATTTCAATTATCGCTTAATAAAAGATGATGTATATCTACCTCAGTCTCCTTGTATGAATGTTGTTACCTTTTTAATGGTTTTGAAAATGCAGAAAAGGTGACCATCGACATCAGGAACTTACATTTCTTCGTAAATTTCAATATTGTCAGTATGGATAGCATTTATGTTTGATACACAAGGAAATTGATTACTCTCCATACTATAGATCACCCCAGAATATTCGCTGGTCAAAGGTGGCCTTTTATCGGAGATGAAATCATCTAAGGGAGCCTGATGCAATAACGAATCATCTGTTAATACCATCGTCCTGCCCGTTTCATTATATGACATTGTAGACCTATCCATCGTCAGAAATTTTCTACCGTGAAATCTTCAAAGAGAGAGGTAAAGCCAGCAAATAACTAACATTTATAGAACCATGTTCATTTTCAAATACAATAAAACATCTGTTAAAAAGAAATGGGATCAGTTAATTGAATTAAAACATAAAAAAGCAAGGAACATTTAGCGAATAAAAATACCTTATTGAGAAAGTGTTTGGCACTTGCATGAATATAAAACTGATGTATGTTAAGTAATTTTATTTTGCTATGAATTATATTATGATACTGAACAACTGTTATTCGGAAGGCAGGTTAATTTGATCCAATAATTTGGTTCTTCGATATAATCTCTTTCTTCATCACTTATCTTATTTGCTTATCGTATATTGCAAGCATTACATTTACAGTTGCAAAGTAAATAAAGTAAATCCTCACCATACGCATTTCTACTCTAAACTGAAGTCTATTCTAAAGGTCGAAAATTATATTTTGTCAATACCTAATGCTTAGAGAAACCGTATTAATAGCTCCTATGATGACGTCAAATATCTGTCTTACAGACATGATTTAAGTAAAGACCGGTTTGCAGGTCTAATCTGGGTGTGTAGGAATATGTTTTGAAAATGCCCTTACTTGCTGCCAATATAATTTTACAGTAATTAATTTTCCTCTTTTCACAAGTATCTACTTTATATATCTTTCAAATGTACTAAATGTTAATAGACAACATTTATAGGATTTCTTTTTAAAAATATTTTTCTATTTTTGACCAAATAAAGATGGATAAAAGTGTTAAGTAAGATCTTGCCCTGTAGGGTGGGATAATTAATTTTTATTCAAAACTTCCCTTTGTTTCAAAATTGCTTAAAACACCTTATCACCTAAGAAACCCTACCATCTACCAAGACAATCCAAACTGCAATACCTCAGCAGTAGTGACAAGTCAGAAGATTATAGAAATAACTATATTAATTTCCAGACAGGTAAGAGTTCATCTTTTAACTTTTTTCAGACCTCTCAGGAGCCTGGTCATTTTACATGTGCTTACCTTGCGTATATTAGTTGTGAATGGTTGTGATGGCAATGTGCACACAGAATAGCAGCCCTTATTAAGTGTAATTTTGTGATCTCCTGTGATTGCAGAATGCACACAGAATTTATTTCATATGTTAGTGTTAATTATCTGTAAGGGCTATAGTGAGCCTATTGGTACAGTCAATATTAGTGTGATCTTTGTTAACTGTTTTTCTGTTGTTAATATTATGTTTATAGGATTGAGTATGGCACCTAAAAAGCCTTCAACCAGGACACACTATGTATGTTTCGTTATATTCTGATCTATATTGAATTAATGTAAGAGTATCAAAAGTACTTTAGGTTGTTGTTGGTCCATCGAGCCCACATTGGGATAAAATATGTGCTACAGTGGCAATGATAGGGAATGAAGGAACAGGAAGATGATTGACGATGGCAGATAAAGAGAGGAAGGGGACGGGGAACATGGGTGACAAGAGTGTGGAAGGAGGTGAAGGGGACGCTCAGTGACATGAATTGGGAAAGAGAATGGGCAGATAGTGATTAGGACGTGGAATGAGGTGAAGGGGCAGATAAAGTGACAAGCATGAAGAATATGCAGAGGAGTGACTAGGATGGGAACAGGGGAAGGGAGAGGAAGAAGAGTGACAAGAATGCAATGGACTGAGTTCCCATCCAGTTGTGTCATTGAAATCTAAGGTAATAGCACTGGCTCTATGAATTTGATTAACTTACGGAATCTCTTCTCAATTGTGACACAATCCATGTCAAACTTGGCAAAAGTTGGAGTCCAAATGTCGTGCCTATGTCAGTCTTGGAAATAATTCAGCCGCAATGTCGTGACCACAACTCTTTAGTGTCGGGTCTGAAATTGCTTGTTGGACCTAACATTTTTAATGTTGGCTTCAAATTTTTATATGTCGGGGCTTAAAATCAGTGTCGGCCTCAATTTCGTTTCAAAATCAGCCCCAAGAAGTATTTCAGTGAAATATTGTTTACGGGAGCCCATGGATACACTAACAGACCAGAAAGAAAATTCACAGCAATTACGGGTTTTGTGTACCAAGTATTTTGTATAATCAATAGGAATGCACCCAAGGGAAGAACTATTGGAAATCTTAATACGTTACTGTGTTACCTAGACACGTTTGAGCTAGTTTTTGTTTACCCATAGGACACATCGGATAGTTTTTGTTGCATTGTTAACAGATCAACTGCAGTCATCGAATCCCCACTTGTGCGTCGTGCCAATGGCCATGACATTCTAAATTATCAGATCAGATTCATACAGAATCTTTAATCTAGGTTGACATTTTAAGGAATGGTTTAGGCTGCTAAGGCCTTCGGTACTAATGCTGTCACAGTGTGTCATTGACAACTCTGTATCAATTGCTGAACTGAACGTTAAGTTAAACGTTTACATAGCTTTAATTGATATTACATGATTTCCTTCCCATGGAATGTACTATGACCTTACATTTTACAACTGAAAACATTCACGTTTGTTCAAAGATGATAGCTGTTTGAAAATGGCGCTCATGTCTTTTTGGATGATTGTTCATGTGGTCATGAATTCATGAGATAATGCAAACCAAAACATTCGGAGCGTATTGTGAATCAGCAAGAAAATAAGCAAGGGAGATGTTGAAGTTAAAGTAGACCTTCAATTGCATTACAAGAGGCAAAAAACCCAGCCAGTTTATATATAACCTTTTCCAAAGATTATAAATTGAGCTTCTTAGCCATCATTTACGAAAGGAAAACATGCTTTATATTTGGAAGGGATAGCAGAATGGTTGCTGGCTAAACATAACAAATAAAAAAAAGGTCTTATAGAGGGAAATGAGGCTTCACAAAAATGGGAATTGTAAAGAAATCCTGTTCTCAGCTGATAAAGGCAAAGAGTATCAAATATTGACTCTACTTCAAGGGAAATTTAATATTACTGCACATTACGTAAAAGTTCTCAATGAAAAATAATAACTTACATTCGTGAGATCCGTAAAACTCCAATCACAACCAAGCATCCAAGAGCAAAGGAAAGAGCGAGAAAAACTGTCGACAAAGAGAAAGTTAATTTAAGTACTAAGGACATCGAGCCAATTTGCCCCATATTTAGTACATTTTTGTGTGTGTGATAATCACATTCAAAATCTGTTGACATTTCTGAAAAGCTCTTTTAGTTTCTAAGATATACACATTTTGAAGTTTTGAGAAATCTGGGAAGATCATTAGCAAACTATGACGGTGAGTGTTCGCGCTGATCAAAATTTCTTATTTCAGCCATTGATAAATGAACCCTTAATGGATAGCCCACAAATATCATTTGAATAATGTGATATTCCTCTTTTCAAAGTTTTGTTGTGAAAACAAATGGATGACATAACAGAAAATTAGTCATTCATTTCCATTACATCATGAATGTACAAAATTAGCTAACATTTATTCATTGATAAAACTGGAATTAAGAAGATACTTGTAAAATGGTAAACTTTGATGGATTTTGATGGAAGTTGCAGCTATTTTGATGATTTTTAATGCTTATTAGAATGATAAGGACGATACTTTTGTAAGTGTCCGCAGATCTTTTAACTATATTATAAATGATGGTCACGAACAGGGACAAAATTGATAATCTAATGAACTACATGTGAGTTGGGCAGTATAAAAAACTACTGAAATATTGTTTATGTAAATCAACAGTGAAAGCTGAATGTTAAATTATAAAATATAAATATAAAGAAAACTTTATCTAGAACGGGATCAAAATCCGTAAGATCATGATTACAAACGCCGTTCTCTGTAACGATTGAGCTGTTAAAATTTATAAGTTTGGGAACTAAATCAACGAATTGAATACTCAAGCCTCTACAAAAGTCTTTATTAAACTGGAAACAAAACGATGATCACCTTCGGAGTACAGCGAAACTATCGTTGAAGGTACTGTTATGGATGCAGACATTTCTGAATAAATAACAACAGGAAAAATTAAAAATAACAGCTGATAAAAACTGATGTAATATTCGAAACGGTATGACGTAAACAAAAATTGCCGATGGAT
>KN883553.1:50398-62618 GCA_000934455.1 Apostichopus parvimensis | reverse complement strand
ACACTAATTGAACAGCATCGTAATGAAAGAAGGGGTGGTGGTGTTTGCCTTTTTATAAATAATAACTTTAATTTTAAACACCGTACAGATTTGTCTATTTTAAACAATTCTATTGAAGCGGATATTCATTGAAACGAATACACCTACAGTAATTAAAAGCTTATCGTTGGTTGTGTATACAGACCTACCAACAGTTCGAATGATGATTTCAATTTAAATATGCAGCTTATCCTTAGCACCATCGCTAATGACCACTGCAGTACCTATATTATGGGAGATTTTAATATTGATTTATCTAATGCAAGCATATCTACTGACTTTAATAACCTTATTTATTCGAGCGGGTTTTATCCCACAATAACTAAAACTACTCGGGTTGGTCCATCGTCTGCCATTATAATGACATTTGAACCAATGTTGTTGATTCTCTAATGACATCTGGAATACTTATTACAGATATTAGTGACTATTTTCCTATTTTCCTTCATGCCCCTGTGAATCAGAGTACAGTCAGGTATAACCCATTGCAAGTCCTTAATTATAGCAATAGGAACATTAATATGTTTATTTCTGAAATTAAAAGTTAAACTTGGGATGAGGTGCTAACTAAGCCTGACGCTAACACTTTTTATAATGCTTTCTTTGATTCATTCAATTCAACGTACAATACCTTTTTTCCATTGCATAACATCAGTAAAACAAAAAGGAAGAAAAAGAAACACATTTGGATAACTAATGGAATCTTAAAATCCATTAAGAGGAAAAATCAGCTCTTTAGACGATACCTAAAGGACAATACTAATCACAGTAGGTCAACCTATACTATTTACCGGAACAAACTTAACCAGATTATTCGTTTTTCAAATTAATCATACTTTTGTAATAAGATTAACAGAAACAATATTGGCCAAACATGGAAAACTGTAGAGAAAATTCTCGAACAAAATAAGCATTCCACTATCACACTGCCTTTAATGATAACAATCAACAAGTTAGTGACGACAAAGAAGTAGCAAATCATTTTAATAATTGTTTTCTTAACTTGGGCCAGGAACTTTCCAGTAAGATTAAAAGTAAGAACACTGCTGCAAAATTCATTCACATAAATGACAGCATAAACAGCTACAGTATTCTCATTTCAGTTATCCTGTTACTGAAGCTGAGTTCATTAAAATAGCAAGCTCTAACTTAAAATCAAATAAGGCGGCAGGTT
The DNA here is from genome assembly GCA_000934455.1 of Apostichopus parvimensis. Classification (NCBI taxonomy): domain Eukaryota; kingdom Metazoa; phylum Echinodermata; class Holothuroidea; order Aspidochirotida; family Stichopodidae; genus Apostichopus; species Apostichopus parvimensis. The sequence goes on along the minus strand of KN883553.1, from coordinate 61,405 downwards.
GCGATGGTTTTAAGCCAGGTATTATCAAACATGTTATTCATTTTATTGCCAAGCCCATGACTCACATCTGTAATATCTCTATTAATACTGGCATATTTCCTGATAAACTCAACGTCGCAAAAGTAGTACCTATCTTCAAAAAAAGGTGACACGAGTTCTTATCAAAATTATCGCCCTATATCATTGTTATCATGTTTTTCAAAACTGATTGCACGGTTAGTGTTCAATCGTATTTACGGTTTTATGTGCAAGTTCAACATTCTTGTAACCAACAGTATGGTTTCCGCTCTGGTCATTTTACTGAACTGGCTCTGGCAGATGCTATTAACAGACTTTATACTAATCTCGATAATGACAACACTTGCATCGGCGTCTTCCTCGACCTGTCCAAAGCATTCGACACAATTAACCACTCCATTTTATTATCCAACTATCTTTCTATGGAATCAGACGAACAACCCTAAATTGGCTAGACGTTTATGTCACAAAAAGGTTACAATATACTACATACAAGAATTTAAATTCTGGACTGTGACTGGTGAAATCGCCTGTGGTGTGCCTTAGGGCTCTTTATTAGGTCCTGTGTTGTTTATTATATACGTTAATGATATCTGCCATGTCTCCAACATCGCTCATACAGTCTTATTTGCCGATGACACCAATCTCTTCTTTCACTCGAAGAACGTAAATTCACTCCAAAGTATTATCTCTTTTGAACTGGATACGTTCGTAGCAAACAAATTAAGTTATAATATTGATAAGACTAAGTGTATATTTTTGTCAGTAGTGGAAGAGAATCTCGTTGGGATAAGGATATCACGATGAACGATAAAATAATTAAATGTGTAACTGAAATAAGTTTCTTGGTATTAATATTGATAACCATATTTCGTTAGTATGTATAATAGCTAAAATACTGGTATATTATCTAAACTGAAATATTTCATCCCACGGCATGTCCTTAGAATGCTTTATCAAACATTAGTTCTGCCACACCTATCCTACTGTACAACTATTTGGTCTGGTACATACAATGTTAACATTGACCGCCTAAATATTCTCCAAAGAGGGCTATACGTCACATTGCTAATGCCCCACCACTTGGACATACTAGTCCCTCAATTTATTAAAACTTGGTGATATTATAAGAGTAAAGTTTGCTACTTTTGCTTACCAAGCATGGAATTGATTACTGCCAGTCACTTTTAATGACTTTATATGTAGTAACATAGTCTTACATAACCATCACACAAGACAAGCCGACAACGCTCATTGCAATTTTTACCATAGTAACATAGGGAAATTCGGTCTTTGAAATAGAGTACTACAAATTTGGAATGATCTATCAAAAAAAGTTGAAGTCTATACCTTCAAATCCCACATTCACCAGACATTTGTAAAGGAATTTATTAACTCGTACTAGTATTATATAATCTATTCACGTATCCATCTCAGCATCATTAGGTTATTATATTACTGTATATTTAATCCTTATGTATATACTGTATTATTTATATTTGTACTTTTATTTCTTTTTCTTCCCGGGAGTCTCCTACTTTGTTAAGTCTTTTTAAGACTTTATATGATACTTCCTTTCCACAGTACACAGTTGGCGATAAAACAAATAAATGAATTAATATCGAATCAGAAGTTACCGGTTAGTATCTTTGGCGCTATATATTGACAGATAACTATTACTGTCTAGCACAAACTCTTGCAGATCTTTTGTTTGTTAAATGCGCTGTGCCGTACATAACCCTTAAAGACAGACCATATAATATGTATATGAAAGCATACCTAGTTTGTTTGTATAGTCCAACGATACTGCTAAAGGAACGATGGAATTAGACATGAGTTTTGCAAATGAAACAATACAACATATTAAATATGTGGGACACAGTGACAATTGCATAGGATTGAACGATTAATAACTCTATAACTTCGATCACTCATGTAATTGTAGCCACATATAGACTTATCTATTAGAAGGAGGTTGTGTGAATATTACATAACACGATCAGATCATCTGTAATTACTCTAGCGTCAGTGTCACAAATATGCAACTGTAACCCAATAGTGATAATATCAGAAAGATACATACAAAAAATGAGTAATTCTGGAATCATTATCTTGTCTATTGTAAAAACAACAAACCTATATTTATCGTAACGTACTACTAGACCGACACTGTCTTGCCTTGTGGTTTGCTTGTTTCATATTACCAGTTTTATCAAAGGATTCTACTTCAAATGTAGTTTACAAAGCAAGTATCAAACACTAAGTAACCATTATTCCACTTTGTAATCACAAATAACACTTCCTCAATGACGTTCGCAGGTTACGTAGTGAAATCATTTCTACATATAGAATCAGCACAGTTTACAAGGTGTTTTTCAGAAAGATGTTTTTACCAAGTCAGTCCTATTATGAATAGAAATGAAAATTTTAATCTCACCTGATGAAAAGAGGAGAGATCCATGCAGAACAGTCGCTGCATAAATGAAATTTAAGAGTAGCATTGTAGAGATTGTTCTCTTACACACTCGGCAGCTCTTTACATCCTTACAGATACGGTTATAATATGTCAGCTTTAACAACGTCACACATGCAACGATTTGCAAACAAACTATCATGGAAGAGGTACATTAACAGACAATGAAAGCGAAAATTCAAGCTTACGTTATGTGCTTGTCAGGAGAAGTTACGCTTGTAAGTTCGCGCAATTTTACTTTCGTAGCTGTTATTGTCGGCAGTTAACTGAAGATACGTGATAATTAGATCGTTAGACAGAATGAGACATAATTAATATATAACTTTAAGTTTGTAATTAGGCTTTATGATACGATAAAACTTGTACGTTTTATCGAAAAAGAGAAGGCCTTTTGAAACCTGTCACAAGTGGTGAGCGACATGTTACTTTAATAATCAATATGTATAATATTAATCAACAGTTTTTTTTTACGACGCTTAAAAAACTCAAATTTGGAATCTTTAGAAGGTCATTTCAGATGGGAAACCCATAGATTGCTTTAGGATGAAAACCCCACCTTACTATAAGCCCACCGGGTATCGAACCAAGAACGTCCCGATTGCTAAGCCTCATTGCTTCAAATGCCACCGCCTTTCTCCACTCGGCCACAGCACCGTTTATACAATGAAGGGAGTATTCAACATCAATGACACATTTGTTCTGATTGTGTGTAATTCTACAGTAGTTTGAATTTATTAGTATTTCTTAGCCCAACCTTCCATTAAGAGCTACTCATATAATTTATAATTTACATGTTTCCTCCCGGCTGTTTGATGTTGAATATGAAAGAGAGAACAATGAAATAAATTGATCTTTTGATTATGAGTTTCATGTGTGTATTTCTTCCTCTCTAGACAAATCAATTAAACTCATCTTATGGATAACTATGTAACATATATGGAAAGTGACTTGACTAACCAGCAGGCTCCTGCATCCAACTGTGTAGTAATACCCTGGATATGTACTCACGCACCAACAGTACACTAAAACTATATTATTCCTCTTGGAACAAATCGGATACAACTGAACCCCATTGGTATTAACTTTGGGATGCACTAGGTCCCAAAGAAACCTCTTTAACACATCAGTTACACATATAAACCTATCGATAACAAAACCGTTTTAGTTTTAATGTAATTCATTTAGGATAAGATAAAACCTGTATTTCCAGCAACTCTTAAAACTAGCAATTATACCAGTTACAGTGAGTGATTCACTAGTCATGAAAATTACAATAATTATCAAATATCATATTGCCTATCATATCTTAGTTGAAAGGCAATATTTTATATATTACACACTTATCACTGTAAGAACCTTTCCTTTAAACAAATAAAACGAAATGGTACAAAAATTACACGCCTTGTACTTGAAGCCCTTCAGCTTACGCTATTTTGCTCTAGCACCCTCAACTTAACGAATGCGAAAATATCTTACTTGATTGATATGCACTTCAGCAACTAGCCACACCCACTATACTAGCATGAACAATCTCCCATGACCTTAGGATAATATACAATGGTTATTCAACTCAGAATCATTAATAACAACATAAATGTAAAGTTAACCCATTTGATGTTCAAAATTGTTCTATTCTAGGGTAGGGCTCCCAGACCCTCGCTACATAGGAGTCCGTTTTAAACACCCCAGTGCAGTCAACCTCCTCTATGAAACCCTTCATTTGCCTCTGACCTCTTTATTTGCCCCCACCTTACTTTTGACATCCTGTGAACGTTACTGCTTTACAATCTCCATAATAACTGAATTTCTTACTTCACTGTCTGTATTCATCATTACGTACAAGATCTCTTAACAGGCTTTAAATACAATACTCTCCTTAGGGTATAGTTCCCAGTTTCCAGTCCATGTCACCATGTGACTATGATATACTCCCTTATCTAACCGTAACCGTAACGGTACTGAACTTGCTGAACTATAGTTCCACTGACCTAAACGTTTAGTTGACAGCATGGGAGGGATGGGTCAAGTTTGATTGTTCAGGAGGCGTAAATATTTCCAACATTATTTTTGGTTAAGTATCAATTGTTAATCAATAGGAAGGGATCGGGTTTTATTTCTTGTTGCCCTGGGAAATCTGGAAAAAGCGATATAGAATTACCAAAACGGAAACTAAAACGAAACTATGTAGTGCAAAACCTTTACATTAGAAAATATTATGACAAGATTGCAGGCAGAATTCAGCGAGGTAGTTGAGCTTCCCATAGTTGTATACTTAATTTCATTCCGTTTGCCCTATAAAATATAATATAACCCGTATTAAACACAATTAAGTTTCGGACTTCACAGGAAGGCCGAAACAAACCACGACGATTTACAACGTATCTTTAACGCTATCCTGAAATAAATTACTTAGAGCCTTTGAGGTTTGGGTCATTGTTAATCGAAATTATGTTAAAGTTCTAGAAATCCAATTAAGTTTATACAACCATATGCAATGAAAAACGGATTTTAAATTCGTGGTGAGAAAATGGTTGGAAAATGTTTAAACGTATAAAATTCATCATTGGTAAAAATAGTCTTGGTTCGGTCATTTCGGCTGAGCTATACTCCCATAAACCAATTCAATAGTTGCTTTGCTTTTGACCTCTCACACTACTACAGAAGGAAAAGTAACTGTATTACCCAACTAAATAACTTAAACAGTAGAGTGTTAAGATGTAATCTCAATTATCGCTTAATAAAAGATGATGTATATCTACCTCAGTCTCCTTTGTAATAATGTTGTTACCTCCTTAATGGTTTTGAAAATGCAGAAAAGGTGACCATCGACATCAATAACTTACATTTCTTCGTAAATTACAATATTGTCAGTATGGATAGCATTTCTGTTTGATACACAAGGAAATTGATTACTCTCCATACTATAGATCACCCCAGAATATTCGCTGGTCAAAGGTGGCCTTTCATCGGAGATGAAATCATCTAAGGGAGCCTGATGCAATAAAGAATCATCTCTTAATACCATCGTCCTGCCCGTTTTATTATATGACATTGTAGACCTATCCCTCGTCAGGAATTTTCTACGGTGAAATCTTCAAAGAGAGAGGTAAAGCCAGCAAATAACTAACATTTATAGAACTATGTTCATTTTCAAATACAATAAAACATCTGTTAAAAAGAAATGAGATCAGTTAGGTAAATTAAAACATGTAAAAGCAAGGAACATTTAGCGAATAAAAATACCTTAATGAGAAAGTGTTTGGCACTTGCATGAATATAAAGCTGATGTATGTTAAGTAATTTTATTTTGCTATGAATTATATTATTGCAAAAGTACCGTCCTCTTATATTCTGATGACCCACAACTTAACGCCAGCTTGTAAATACAAAACTATGTCATACAAAGGTTAGTTTCATATATAAAAAATATAAATATAGTGTTTAGGTGGTAAAGTTTGCAAACGTTTTGCAATTTGCAGTTCCCACCGGTTTAATCCCCACCCAGCCGATCGTGAATCAGCCTGGAGATTATGAGGTACGGTAACATACCCCAACCATCGTACCAGGTGAACCAGATGAGCAAGAAGACACGCAGTCAGAGACCGTGGTAGACCATGAAATGGATGATCTTGAGGACAAGAAGCAGACGATCAAATTTGAACGGAATACTCCTGAACAGACTGTGACACTTGAGTCCAAGATGTCTCCCCAAACCAAGATAGATGATATATGATCCAATATCAGCAGCCAAGGACATCAGGTCCCATGTGAAGGAAGACTGTATCATTCAGATATGACCAGATGGGTCAGCCAGCAGCATGGTCAGTTAACAACCAAGTGAAGGCTAAAAGAACCACCACTAAATGCGCCATAACTAAGCTAGACCAGCAGTTGCCGATGGCGCAATCTGCTAAGGATTTGCAGATCCCAATGGCACGGAATAGATTAGGTATTTAGACTGTCATGATAGCTGTTCTCGGACGATGGTGGAATAAGTTAAAGATGTGGGATAACGTTTTGGTCCACTTCCTGGCCAAGTGTTAAGTAAGAGTTGATGTCATTTATCAGAAAGATCTCTTTGATAACAAGGGAACTAGGTTAACTTATACTTTTTTTTGCATAAGTTATAGTGGCAATAACTATCGTTTTACGACTAAGTTTGGTTTAATGTCAGCAATTTCTTGTATCTGGAAAGCTAATGAATTATAATTAAATGCTAAAAGCTGTAATTATACCAAATTATTAAAGCACTGCAGCATTCCACAAATTGCATACAGAAAACTGATTGAGCATATTGTACTATCACCGAGGTCACCTGAATTGGAATGAATCGTTCAACTTAACAGATGACGGTTGGAATGTCATTTTTAAGATTTTGTTTTAGTTCTCAGCTCTTTCTGAAACAAAAGGTATTTATTTTCAATTTCGTTTTTTCATCGTATACCTGGTACAAATCATCTTCCTAAATTATTTGATGAGCAAAATGACGAGCCCTCTTGCACCTTTTGTAGCACAAACAGTGAGACACTGGAACACCAATTTTTGGGTTGTCCGGTTATTTCATCTTTTCTTCATAATACTGAACAACTGTTATTCGGAAGGCAGTTTATTTGATCCAATAAAGATTTTTTCTTTGGATATATTCTCCTTCTTCATCACTTATCTTATGTGCTTATCGTATATTGCAAGCATTACATTTACAGTTACAAAGTAAATAAATTAAGTCCTCACCATATGTATTTCTACTCTAAACTGAAGTCTATTCTGAAGGTCGAAAATTATATTTTGTCAGTACCAAATGCTTAGAGAAACCGTATCAAAAGCTACTATGAAGACATCAAATATCTGTCTTACAGACATGATTTAAGAACGGTTTGCAGGTCTAATCTGGGTGTTGAGGAATATGTTTTGAAAATGCTCTTTCTTGCTGCTAGTATAATTTTACAGTAATTATATTTTTCTCTTTTCACAAGTATCTACTTTAAATATCTTTCAAATGTACTAAATGTTAAAATACAACATTTATAGGATTTCTTTGTAAAAATATTTTTCTATTTTAACAAATAAAGATGGATAAAAGTAAGCTCTTGCCCTGTACGGTGGGGTATTTAATTTCATTCAAAGCTTCCCTTTGTTTCAAAATTGCTTAAAACACCCTATCACCTAAGCAACCCTACCATTCACCAAGACAATCCAAACTGCCATACATCAGCTGTAGTGTCAAGTAAGAAGATTATAGAAATAACTATATTAATTTACAGACAGGTAAGAGTTCATCTTTTAACTAATGTGCACACAGAATAGCAGCCCTTATTAAGTGTAAGTTTGTGATCGCCTGTGATGGCAGAATGCACACAGAATTTATTTCATATTTTAGTGTTAATTACATGTATGGGCTATAGTGAGCCTATTGGTACAGTCAATATTATTGTGATCTTTGTAAATTCTTTTACTGTTGTTAATATTATGTTTATATGGTTGAGTATGGCACCTAAAATGCCCTCAACCAGGACACACTATGTATGTTTTGTTATAATCTGATCTACATTGAATTAATGTAAGAGTATCAAAAGTACTTTAGGTTGTTGTTGGTCAATCGAGCCCACATTGGGATATTTTATTATGTGCTACAGTGGCAATGATAGGGAAGGAATGAAAAAGAAGATGGTTGACGATCGCAGCTAAAGAGGAGAGGGGGAACATGGGTGACAAGATTATGGAAGGAGGGGAAGAGGATGATCAGTGACATGAACTGGGAAAGAGAATGGGCAGATAGTGATAAGGATGTGGAATGAGGGGAATGGGCAGATAAAGTGACAAGGTTGGGGAATATGCAGAGGAGTGACAAGGATGGGGAAAGAGGAAGGGAGAGGAAGACGAGTGACAAGCATACAATGGAGCTGAGTTCCCATCCACTTGCGTCATTGAAATCTAAGGTAATAGCAATGGCTCTATGAAGTTGATTAACTTACGGAGTTCCTTCTCAATTGTGACACAATCCATGCCAGACTTGATAAAATTGGAGTCCAAATGTCGTGCCTATGTTGGAAATAATTCAGCCTCAATATCGTAACCACAACTCTGTATTGCCGGGTCTGAAATTGCTTGTTGGGCATAACATTGTTAATGTTGGCTTCAAATTTTCATATGTCGGGGCTTAAAATCAGTGTCGGTCTCAATTTCGTTTCAAAATCAGCCCCAAAATGCATGTCAGTGAAATGTTGTTTACGGGAGCCCATGAATACAATAACAGACCAGAAAGAAATTCACAGCAATTACGGGTTTTGTGTATCAAGTATTTTGTATAATCAAGAAGAATGCACACAAGGGAAGAACTATTTGAAATCTTAATACGTTACTGTGTTACCTAGACACGTTTGAGCTAGTTTTGGTTTACCCATAGGACACATCGGATATCTTTTTTTGCATTGGTAACAGATCAACTGCAGTCATCGAATTCCCAATTGTGCGTCGTGACAATGGCCATGACATTCTGAATTATCAGTATTTGTTTCAGATTCATACAGAATCTTCAATGCAGGTTAACATTTTAAACGATGGTGTAGGCTAATAAGGCCTTCAGTACTAATGCTGTCACAGTATGTCATGGACAACACTGTTTCAATTGCTGAACTGAACGTTAAGTTAAACGTTTTCATAGCTTTAATTGATATTAAATGATTTCATTTCCTATGGAATATACTATGACCTTACATTTTACAACTGAAAACATTCACGTTTGTGATAGCTGTTTGAAAATGGCGCTCATGTCTTTTTGGATTATTGTTCATGTGGTCATGAATTCATGATATAATGCAGACCAAAACATTCGGAGCGTATTGTGAATCAGCACGAAAATAAGACATGGGAGATCTGGGGTTAAAGTAGAAGTTTAATTGCATTACAAGTGGCAAAAAATAACAGCCAGTTTATATATAACCTTTTCCTAAGATTATAAATTGAGTTTCTTTTCCTAGCCATCATTTACAAAGGGAAAACATGCTTTATATTTGGAAAGGATAGCGGAATGGTTGCTGGCTAAAAAAATAAATACATAAAAAGGTCTTTTAGAGGGACATGCTACTTCAAAAAATGGGAATTGTATAGAAATCCTGTCCTCAGCTGAGAAAGGCAAAGAGTATCAAATATTGACTATGCTTCGAGGGAAAATTAATATTACTGCACATTACGTCAAAGTTCTCAATGAAAAAAGATAAACTTACATTCGTGAGATCCGTAAAACTCCGATCACAACCAAGCATCCAAGAACAAACGAAAGAGCGATAAAAACTGTCGATAAAGAGAAAGTGATTTAAAGTACTAAGGACTCCGAGCTAATTTGCCCCATATTCAGTACATTTGTGTGTGTGTGATAATCTCAGTCAAAATCTGTTGACATTTCTGAAAAGCTCTTTTCGTTTCAAAGATATACACATTTTGAAGTTTTGAGAAATATGGGAAACACATTAGCAACTATGACGTTGAGTGTTTGCGCTCATCAAAATTTCTTATTTCAGCCATTAATAAGTGAATCCCTAATTAATAGCCCACATATATCATTTGAATAAGGTGATATTCCCCTTTTCAAAGTTTTGTTGTGAAAACAAAGGGATAACATAACAGAAAATTAGGCATTCATTTACAATAAATCATCAATGTGCATAATTAGCAAATGTTTATTCATAAATAAAACTAGAATTAAGAAGATACTTGTAAAATTGTCAACTTTGATGGATTTTGATGGAAGTTGCAGCTATTTTTGATGATATTTAATGCCTACTAGAGTGATTAGGACAATGTTGTTCATAAGTGTCCGCAGATCTTTTAAATATATTACAAATGATGGTCACGAACAGGGACAAAACTTATAGGTCTAATGATCTACATGTGAGTTGTGCAGTATAAAAACCTACTGAAATGTGTTTATGTAAATTAATAGTGTAAACTGAATGTTAAATTATAAAAATAAAATATAAAGAAAACTTTATCTAGAACGGGATTAAAATCCGTAAGATCATGATTGCAAACGTCGTTCTCTGTAGCGATTGAGCTATTAAAGTTTATAAGTTTTGGAACTAGATCCAGGGGCGTAGCGAGCGGGGGGTGGGGGAGGGGTGTCACACCCCCAATAATTTGGTCGCTGTCGGAAAATTTTGGGTCTGTCGGCAAAAGGAGAAAAGGTGAAGAGAGCGGAAGGGGAAGAAAGAAGGAAAGCTGAATAGAGAAAAGGAGAACGGGAGCTTCTTTATCAGTTATTTCGATTTTCCAGTTCATCACCTGATAAACTCATTCACCAATCCAATCACCCGACGCCTGCAAGTTAAAAACCTCCGGCAACTCAGTGGCAACTCGCCGGCAAAAATATTGATGAAAAGGTATACATATTCATTGCGATGGTTTGAGACCGAGAGGCGTAGGCAAAGCCTAATTACATTCACCAATGTTCAGCAATCAGAATCTGACTTCCTAATTTCAAGCTGCGATTTGTATAATCTACTTTCCAATATAAGGTACTG
>KN883553.1:2224-18498 GCA_000934455.1 Apostichopus parvimensis | reverse complement strand
ATTTGGCGAAATGTTCAGGCAACAACATTGTTCTTCTGCCAATATGTGAAAGAACATAACTCAGATGGTAACTAAATTACAATAAAACATTCGTCAATTAATGTTTGGCGCCGACGGTGATCTTTATATTTTCCAGCGTTTAAGAAGTTTTCAGGAGTTAAATCGTTCATTGGCAGAGATTAACAATTTCTATCTCAACCAACAAATCGTCAATGCCGAATAATAAGGAAATGGATTTAATTCTCATAGGGGCGTGGCAAAATATATTAAAGAATGTCATACAGCCTTGTATCACAATATGTTACAATTGTTTTGATACCGCTGAATGACTTTCTGCCTCATCAGATCTTGCCGAATGAAAAATCCATTACGCGTTCATACCGTTAACATACAATGTTTGTTGCGATAAGAGATGGTCAATGTTGAGTTGTTCCATACTAATATATGCCTATTATACTACATAAAATCGTTACCAAACGTATTTTTTTTTCTATAAGAGAGCGATTGGTAGTCTAGAAATATATTTGAAGTCAATTATTGTTATCCTTTTTCATTTAGAGCTGGTGTTTCATGTCGTATTAAAGCATATGTTTATATACCTGCATTCATTCAATACTTTTTTTTTAATGAAGTGAAGCAAAAATTCTCACCATTCCTTTGTAAATAATATAATGATATTGAATATTGTAAAGGCATTGTTGTTTGATACACTACATAACGTTTTAACTGAGTAGAGGGTCATAGATTGAGACATTGGATCAGCCCTTTACCGGTCAGTTACCTGACTTAAAAACATATATAATGATAACTGAATAAATCAGTGTCTGCATTGGCAAAGTAAATGTGAATAATTTCCTCTGTGGAATATACTGTTCTACACTTCGTTAATAGAGATAAAAGGGTTCTTCAAGTTCAAAACTTTGCTGAATCAAGTTTGCAGGTTATAATGCATGATACGTCACGATAACAACGTTTCGACCTTGCTTGCGTGTGCAATTGTAGTTTGGGTTGTTAGTGTGTGTAATGTGTATATAGCTATTGATGTGTCCTGTAACACATGCATTAAATGTAAACCACGCACTCAAGGCTAAGAGATCTATTTTACTACAAACGTTTGGCTCCTTTTAAGCCTAAAGTGATTTAGTCATGGAATTGGGCAAATCTTGGTTCCCAAACTGTTTCCAAAATGATGTAAGCAACTAAACAGAGAATGAACGAATGATTGTACATGATATTAAAATCATGTGCACGTCTCTGACTATAGACTTTGAATGCAGTTATACGTCCACTTATAGGTTTCTTTGTAAAGAGCTCACGTTTACAATATATAAAATTAAAAAGAACTGGACGTCTGCCGAGATTCCTGTGGTGTATGTGGTAATGGGGTTCCTACAATTATCCCCCTCCAAAGAAAAATGGAGTGATGGATCTACCTACATATATTCCGCCCCCACCCCTTCCCAATCCAAATGAACTACATCAAAGCATTGAGTAACTCATCAAACTTTTACTCGAAAACTTTCCAACATAGTCACATGCATCATAAATGGTCATTTTACCTTTCTATGGTGGGTAGCCGTGCCAGAAGCCCATAAACGTCCACACCCCCTTCAACATAGAACTAATCTAGACCAGCGTGACGTTAAACGCTATATTTACAGCTGGTTACTGTATGAACAATGGTCAGCAAACGTTTAGGCCAATGATCTTCCACGAGGACTAAACCATGCCAACCAAACAGACTCCTACCCTCAGAATCGATTCGCGAACGGACTAATACAAATTTGTTCTCTGAAAACTGTAAATAGAATGTTCGACGTTTGGAGAAATCCCGCGACCTATAGTAGAAATGTCTCGCGACCCATGCATAGTTTGTGGGTTGTCTTCCTAGACAGTCAGACCTATATCCATATACCGGGGAAATGCAGAGTTTCCCTACCTGTTATTTGAGTAGCATATCCATGCATGTACCAGAATTATTTGTGTATACAATGGGGGAGGGAAAGGTCCAGGGCAGTGAGTGGCAATAAGGAATTAGGAACGTCTGAAAAGGGGTACCCAACCACACTAAATTTCTGGCGACGATCACCAATACACTTGTTGGTAAGCTGAACATTTTGCAATACGTTACATTCAGTAATTCACTGTGTTGATGTAGCTCAGTGGATGGAACTAGGGCAAGTGGGGTGTTGCTGAATATGACTCCTAGCAGGCGTATACTCTAGCATAGAAAATGTCTGGCAATAGTCCTGTATGCTACATGGTGATATGCTGCATATTTAACAGTTTATGGGGTTATTCGTTGAGCTTCTCTGGTAATTTGGGAAGGGGATTGTGGCGGGTGACGTCTTACGGGTTTCTGGTATGTGTACCCCACCACAGAAAATGTCTGATAATGGTAATGAACCATACCCGTGGCTCTTCCATCGGGTAACTCGTTGAGTGAGCAGATCTCTGGCTCAGTTTATAAAGTGGCAGGGAGAAGTGATTGGCCATTTAGTAGCTTCTGCCACGGGTTACCCACAACAGAATGGGTATTTATGATATTTGCAGTTTCGTTCAGTTACCCGATGATATGATCTAGTTTTGTTTGTGTGTGCGTGTGGGGTGAGGGGTCGAATAACGTCTGCCATCACTGTTGAAAATACTTTGAGATGGTGTAATTTGAGTATGTGGGGCTTTCAAATGGTTATGCTATGTGATGATGTATATAGCTTATTTTTTATCCTACCCATGATTGATCACACAAGGTAGCTGAGGACAGACACAAAAAAAAAAAAAATTCTGCCATCTTTTATTCTAACTTTGAATTCATTGTACAATTTTGTTTTTCCATTTTCGTAAATAAATAATAGCTATTTCTTAAATAGCGACCACAATTGTGAAAAATAAAAGTGATCGATTAACCAAGTATATTAAAGTAATACCAATTTCGAAATAAATAATAAACATTCCCACGCTAATCAAGGTATAACTGAATCAGGACAAATAAATAGTGACTCCGAAAATCTAAACATCAAAAAGAGAAGAACAACTAGAAAATGTTGCGTAAAGGTTATTGTAAGAAATTGGAGAGCGAGTTTCGCACTAATGAAGATATTTCTCCACCTTTTAGTAAGAATTTAAACTTATTGAAGAATGCATTTGTATTTGGAATACCACTGTTCATTTTTTCCTGATAAATATAATACTTTCATATGAAAGATAAGGAAATTCATATATCTTGCTTAGAGAAAACAAATTATCTATTTAATATTTTCTGCTCAACATTTAAATTGAAGTTGGAGGTAACATTACACTCCCAAAATAAATTAACTAACGTTTCATCTCTTTCACCACAGAACGTACACCGTGGATTATCCTCCTTATTCCTTAAAAAAAAAAATGAGTACCTAAAATACAATGTATAAAGCGAACTGAAAGTATCGAATCTTAATATCTCTAAGTGACTATAGAGAAAAATGAGAAATATCTCTCCACTGAAGCTTACCAATATTGAAGTGCAAATTCCAGACAAAACTTTGCATATTCTGTATTAGTATACTTTGTGGATGAAATTAGTCTTTGATATCACACTTTGGTGACTACACAATAATATTGACACAATCCTAAGAAAACATCTTAACCAATGTAATTCTTCTGAAGAGGTGGTGATTCTTTTCAAATGACATATGGGTATACTTGTGATTCCTTTGTTCAAATCCTCAGTCTGAATGAACTACAAGTGCACACAAACTTGTTTTATATTGTATTAACTATACAGCCGATTAAATTTCCCTTACTTAATCCCTTCATCTGGACAACGGATGAGTAATGATCTTTATATTGTTTGACTGCAGGTGACAGGAATTTCTTTTGTCTCATGTACACACATAGATACACAGTCATGAGCCTGGTGTTCATGATATGATTGCGATAGATATTCGAGCTTTTACTGTGTGGAGGTAGTGTAACCAGTTGCAATGTTAAACCGTATTGGTCAAATACTGGTGAACCTAACTTTACTGTCTTTTTAAGGATATAACCCAATCGAAGCGCCAATATGTAAGCAAGTGGAGTTTGGTTAACAGGTTCAAGATTGATACTATTGTTCCTCTGTGAAAAAAAACTTTTTCTTTGGTCTAGTTTGTGTTCGTTGCCAATACCCGGAATGTGCTTCTTACAAGAATCATTTAAATAAGTTGCATGTTGCTGTCAAGCAAATAGAAGATTATAATAGGAAGGTCAACTTTTTGAAGGACAATTTAATATTTTATATCACACACAACTACTGTGATCCATTTCCTAGAGTATAGAAGGAGGGTTTAGTCAGTCAAGATCAATCAACAATATCTCGAGTGTAAGACAATATGTTGAGAGATAAGGTCTTCAATCAACAGCGTGGATTTATTTTTTATCTTCATATGATGATGGTTACATTATCTTAACAGAACATATCCCTATATCTAAAATTGTAGGAATCGTTTGGCGAAAACCACATCCTCATAGCATCTTGTATCGCAAAGAATTGATTTTTTTTTTAATTTTCTGATATTTTGTAAGTGCATCTGGCAACAGCAGAACAGATGATGGCAATTAAGGTACTTCAGCCGCAAATGTCTTTAAATTTTTCAAACAATTGTCCAATTTATAACCACAGAAGAAAATAATATTTCTTCAAAAAAGATACAATTTGATGAACTTCTAACTACAGAGAACTTGGACAGTCAATTTTTCTAAACGTATTAACCAGATCAAATGGTGTTGACATATGTATAGCTATTGCACACGTCATGGGGATCTTCAACGATTTTACCGAGGGTGCTGTCATATAAATCCTTACTGAGATGTAGATACGACTTTTGGGACATAATGCGCGTGATCTATACTGTTTACCTATCACTACAAACTTTTTAAAGCTCTTCAATTAACCTTTCTTGTCTGTTTCCCTGGTTCTGAACACATGGGATGTAATGTTGTTCAGTCTGCAAAAAAAGAACGAACCAAAATATTCTGAGTGATTTTTAGAGACTGTAAGTTGTGAAGTTTCGCGGCACTAGAATGGACCGATATGACAGCGCCCTCTTTTAATTTAGGGCGTGGCTGAAGATCCCAATTGGTAAGTGTAACTTAAATGACGACACACTTAAAGAAAGGTTCAGTATTTTCACTTTAGCCCTTATTGTGTAATGTCAGTTGTACTGAACGCATGGAATGTAATGCGGTTCAATCTGCAAATAAAGAACGTGCTGAAATACGTTCTACACACGTTACACGTCTTTCAGAACTCAAAAGTACAAGACTTCATGCACGGTTACCTAACGTAAATGGTATCGTCATACAATTAACTTAATAACACGGTTTGTTATATCTCCCGTCACCGATTATACAATGATATCACTGTCATTTCCCTGCTTGTGTATCGAATATTTCCTATCTTTGCTATGGATGCAAACATAACATACAGAGCTGCATTTAAGAAAGACAACGGCTTAATAAACTGTTGGACCATTCAATAGAAACTACAATACAACGGTCCTATAGGAATTGCAAATATGTTATAATGTACCAATTTGTAAATCTCTTCTCAGAGTGCGACGACAAAAAATCAGGGATACTATTAGCAGTTGATTATCCCAAAACCCTCTTCACCCTCCCTTCCCCTATTTCGAAATGCGGATAAAATTACTTAAATTACTGCAGTTTCGTTGTTGATAAGCTAATAATATCAATTTTATAAGAACAGATTAAAACTTTTAACAAGCTAATCTATTGGTAACTTATCAATTATATATTACAAAACTCACAGTGGTTTCACCACACAGTGAATGTGAGCTCGGATTGACATTGACAGGAGTAATGCAAAATTTAAGAAATAATTATTAGTGTTTGTCTTTTTGTGTAAAGGCGCATATAACGTTTGTTTTCAAAATTGTTCTTAGAAGTAAGGCTGAGTAATAGCGACCTGGTAGGATGGAGGGTCGTCATTAACACTGCCACCAACGTTGAATGGAGCTGGTTGCATGGCCATATTAACTACACCTGTATATGGACTTGCTACATTAGCCTGCCTTGGCGGCATTGCGTAAGGTGGGCAAGTAATCTGTAAGAAAGGTAAAATTATTATATTATCCTTTTAAGGAAACACTCACTATTACACCCTCAAAAACCCCAGAAAAAACAAGTGAACAAAACACAACAGAAAACAAGCAGGCACATCATGGAGTTACAGATCTCATCCAAACATTTGGGTGTCTGATCAGTATGAGGTCATTATGATGACACACAAAGTTGGAGAAACATGAAGATTTTTAATGATCTCTTTTATGTATTACATTTTAATACACTTTAAACATTCATTCAAGCAAATCATTCCTACTTGGTTTGTAACTTTCATATAATTTGACATGTGCACAATAGCAAAAGTATGATATAAGTTTTCCTCCAAGTTATAATTTGCATTAATTTTGCTAAGCATTAAAAACCAGATACCGGAATAAAACTGTGACTGAATACGGCCAGTTTTGATCCATTTGCCTCCATTGGCCATTGACCATCCAGTGACCTTTCGTGTTTACATTAATTAATGGTTTGGTTATTTTACATCTGACGTTTGGCCATGGACGTCATAAATCACACAAATATGACCTCTGATCACGTGATCCTTGTCATTAATGCGTTATAAATGCGCAGAGTCTGATACACCTCATGGTTTGAGGGCTTCAGCAACTTAGAATGCAATTGTTATGGCCAAAATGGTTAATTGACATTTCACATATGACCTGTATACCTTATGAAATCATAAGTCACGTGACACACTACGTCCGACACAGAAGTAGGCTTCATACCCACAGCTTGAACTCTGTCGTGTTTACGGTTAAGGAATATTATACGAAACGCGTTCCGCATAAATTTGTCCTTCCACCTCATTTGATCTTTGAACTTTAAATATTTCATTAATTAGTCAACTGTATAGGCATAAACCCCCTGATATCCTTCTTGTGTTTTAAGGTTTGGGCTATCTTGTCATTTCGTATACGCATCCAATGACCAACCTGTTGTTTGTCGGTTAATTGACCTTTGACATTTGGCCTCTGAACTTTTATTATTTTACCATTATGCATGATTAAGAAGTAGTCTGTGAAAAAAACCTATTTGATTTCTTGTGTCCCCCATGATACCCCACATTCAGTCAGACTAATCTTCCATGTTTCAGTAGAGTACCTTAAGGGGTGTGAGGTTGGTAGCAATTTTAGTACCAATGTTTCACAGAAAATGGTCGATAAAATGCAATTTCTCATCCCCAGTACACGACGTGTAGGGATGTGACAAAAAGGCAATACACGGATCAATGCATAATGTCAATTGTAAGGGCTATGTGCCCTTTACTATTTACTTATGTTTGGTTGATCAGACTACTCTTGCAACATGCTTTACTTTATTGTAAAGTTATGGAAACTTGGAAAGAACGCAAATCATTCAAATTTCATCTACCCTTAAACAGTTGCTACATATATTTTTTTGCATAACTGTCACCAATTTGACCATTGGCATTAATTGACCTTGTATCGTGGATTTTTTAGAAAACAACGCTATTTAGATGCAAATTATGTTACAAAAGGACTGGCTTGAAAGTTACAAAAAGCAGGCCTCTGGTCTTTAATAGTATGGCGTGAATCGTCACAACAGATGTAGCATCACATGAACAACACAGGGAAATTCCCAGCTTGACGCTCATCGGTGTTGAGGTTGGCAGATGTTAACAACAACATTGTCAAACAAAAGTGAAGTCATATTGTCCATTCCTTGTATAGTACTCTGATTTTGATGTCATTTTCATATTAGCAACTGTTATTTTCGTAGTTCTAACCTTTACACCACACAAAAACCACCGATACAGATCAAGTAGTGCATCATACATGCGAGCATTTACCCTCATCGTTAAATTTCATTGGCTTCGCGGGCTAGATTTACACATACCACTGTCACCCTTATTGAACTTCTGATATCCCATCCTTATACTTACAGTCTCATCAGATTTGTACCATCTGGTCTATGAATATTCAGTTATGATGTTAACGGTAGTGGGGCAAAAATATAAATGCATATAAACCCACAAAGTGTGAGGTTCGGCTATATTCTAATTTAAGGAGTTCAAGACCCAGTATTGCTGACACGTGTATACTTGCAACGCACACTATTCGAATATGCAACATGAATACCTCCTCACTGACTATTCCTTCTCTATCATGTGGTGTATACATACTGATGGAACGAAGAAAACTCTAAAGAACAGCATCAAATTCTAAACGGGAGAAACATCGTTCAAAATTTGAAATTCGCATAGTAGCTCATTCAAACTTCAACGATCACGTTGGCCTACAGACTGATAGTTGGCTTCCATGCTTAGTGTGATAAATCAAGCTTAGAATAGTGTTTCGACACAAAATATCTCCTAATATGTATAAATTCCAGTTTCACAGTTGTTGTAGTGGTTGATTCAGATACAAGACTGTTCAAATCGGCAATGAGTCTCATTTAGCCTACAATATACCGTTAGAAGTGTATTACAGGCCTTACTTATTAATTCTAACACCAACTCAGCCAATTAAAAATATGAACCACGGAGAAACTCGTCACGAGCTCCTTACGTCATCACCGAATGTTTTAAGCCGTACAGCTGCATCATCAAGACGGCAGGTGGGATTACTTTCACATGTTTGATTGATCAGCGGATGAATAAACTTCTAGAATCTTTGTAACATGTCAGTTGTATACTGAGTGCACATATATGTTTTTTAAAGACCAAAACGACATGTATAGCATCAACTGTTCATAATTTAATTTGGAATACTGACATGACAGGATGAACATAGCTCATGCGTTTTTGCCCAGAAAGGGTTGAATATAGAACTTTTACTTTATTACGTAATTATTCTTGTAACGTCACTAGGCCGACGGCGAATATTTTTTCCCCAAACTGAACTGACACTGAAATTATTTCCTCGATTCTGATTGGCTCTCAGCGAGCACGTGATATACTTTAGTATTCAACATGGATCCCTCCAAACTCTGTCGATATCAGTATGATCAACACGAACAAATTCAAGATATTCACATTAACAAATTTCCAGAACTTTTGGTAGGTATATATGAACGAGAGTGTTCTTAACACAATGAAGCAACTAATCCCAACTACTGCGCCCATTATAGGCAGTCCTCGATCGTTTGTTTACTCGCTTGACTCCGCTCTACACAACACATATAGGACTAATGTAGCCCATTGTACTGTGTGCATACAACACAATAAAACACAGTGCATATGTAATTGTATACATGTAGCCGATGTGCACATGTACGAGTTGTTTGTGTACATTTGGAGTTGCGATACTTTTAGTTTTATAATCATAAATTCAAAATGTATTCAGTCAATGAAACATGATAGGCCGAGTCGAATATGCAGTGGCCATGAAGACGGCGAGCGAGTGTGTGCCAGCCAGTGTGTACACAAATAAGGCATTTGACGATATGTCTGTGTCTTTTGACTTGTTAACTAGTTGTATATAGCCTTATAACCTATAAGTACGGAAACCTATACGGAAACCTATTGGCTCGCTGATAGCCAATCAGAATCGAGGAAATAATTTCAGCGTCACTGTTCAGTTTGGGAAAAAAATATTCGCAGGCCGGCGCACAAGCTCAATAAAAATGAAGCTAAAACACAATATAGCATACATGCAAATTTTAGTGAACCAAGCAAAAACAGCTCTCTTACAACAAACCATGACAGAAAAGTTGTTGAAGGGATGCTGCTTAAATTTCATAAATTTATAAATCAATCAACAAAGATGTAGAAATGTTAAACATTTTGTGCATAAAGTGGTACACATTTTCGTCACAATCGATAAATGTTGCATAAAAATTGGCTTGACAACAACTGAACAGGGAAAAGTAGTAAATGAATGACGTCACTAAGTGTGTACTGACTCTGCACTATTGGACTCCGGCCCGAAAACAAGCCGTGCGTATGGAAAGCCATTTTAACATTTAATCGGGAATTTTAGATATCTTAAATTGTTTATTATTTTAGATATCTAAATTTCTATTTCAGATATCTCAAATTAAATTCGAAATATCTTAAATTTAATTCGAGATATCTGAAATTTTATTTCAGATATCTGAAATTGATTTCGAGATATCTAAAATAGATTTCAAGATATCTGAAATTCTAATTGAGATATCTGTAATTGAATTCGAGATATCCGAAAACGAATTCGAGATATCTGAAATTGATTTCGAGATATTTCAAATAGATTTCGAGATATCTGAAATTCTATTTCAGATATCTACAATTTTAATTCGAGATATCTGAAATTGAATTCGAGGTATCTGGAATTGAATCGAGATATGTGCAAATCTATTTCAGATATCTGGAATTGAATTCGAGATATCTGCAATCCTAATTCGAGATATCTGAAATTGAATTCGAAATATCTGCAATTGAATGCCAGATATCTGAAATGCATATGCAAAATTTCACGATTAAATGTTAAAATGGCACGTATGGAATGCAATTTTAACATTTAATCGGGAATTTTCAGATATCTGAAATTGAATTCGAGATATCTATAATTGAATTCGAGATATCTGAAATTCTATTTCAGATATCTGAAATAGAATTGCAGATATTTTGAATTCATTTTCAGATATCTCAAATTTAATTTCGAATACCTCGAATTCAATTTCAGATATCTCGAATTCAATTACAGATATCTAAAATTTTGTGGTATTTCGAGATATCTGAAATTGATTTTAAGATATCTGCAATTATTTGTAGATATCTTAAATAAATTGGAGATATCTGTAATTTAATTTGAGATATCTGAAAATTATTTCGAGATATCTGAAATTTTATTTCAGATATTTAAAATTGAATTCGATATATGTGCAATTCTATTTCAGATATCTGAAATTGAATTCGAGATATCTGAAATTCTATTTCAGATATCTGAAATAGAATTGCAGATATTTTGAATTCATTTTCAGATATCTCGAATTTAATTTCGAATATCTCGAACTCAATTTCAGATATCTCGAATTCAATTACAGATATCTAAAATATTCTGGTATTTCGAGATAGCTGAAATTGATTTTAAGATATCTGCAATTATTTGTAGATATCTTAAATAAATTGGAGATATCTGGAGATATCTGAAATTGATTTTAAGATATCTGCAATTATTTGTAGATATCTTAAATAAATTGGAGATATCTGAAATTGAATTCGAGATATCTGAAATTCTATTTCAGATATCTGAAATAGAATTGCAGATATTTTGAATTCATTTTCAGATATCTGCAATTATTTGTAGATATCTTAAATAAATTGGAGATATCTGTAATTTAATTTGAGATATCTGAAAATTATTTCGAGATATCTGAAATTCCTTATTAAATGTTAAAAGGGCGTATATGTTACGTACGTTATGTGTATATTGTGTATACTCTCTTTGTGTATACACTGCTGAAATACGTGGGGTGGGTGGATGGAAAAGAGGGTGGGTGGTTGTTGGATTCGACTATATATGATTGAACCAGAGACAAGCGAAGATGAGGATTTGTCTGGTTCGGATAATGACTAAAGAGAAAGAACGCCCCCCGAAGGAACAGACTGGCAAGTCAGGGTCTAGGCAAAAAGTAGGCAGAAAGCTAGATAGAATAAGCGGAGAAACGAATCGTCAATAGGAGGCCGGTACTCAGTGTTAATCGGACTTTTCAAAGGATCCTCGGCCCTCATGATTGGTATTTTTGTCTGTGGCATAAACATGAATTTTAGTGCTGTAAGTTTAATATACATGATTACATGTCACTTGGCAGCTGGGTTGGAAACTTACCCCTTGATGTTGTGGTACTACTTTTCTAACACACGTGGCACTAGCTCCGATTACGCAAGCCAAGAATTGCAGTCCAAACGAACTGCAAATTATGATGTACAAGAGGAATCGAGCAATACCCTAGTAAAATTGAGAAGCAAAAGGCAAATATAAAGTACTAGGTAAGTATCATCCTGAAAACGGTTGTAATATGTAATCAACAGTTTCATCACAAATCACACGGCGAACATCTTTTGTTATTAATTAACCTTTGACCATACAAATATTAGTGTTTTAGTTTGAGCATCGATTTTAACGTCATGGCCCATACAAGACACTTCATATAAACTTAAGATGTTTCATGACGATGCTTTACCATAATTTAGGATAGAGGAATGTGAACAATAAATACTTTTTCATTTACATTGTTGAACCATATTGACCTGAAATATTTTCATTTAATGCAAGAATGAACACAACTTTACCTATCCTCATAAAACGAGACGATGGCGTAGTGGAGAATCACTATATACATTTTATATACTATAGCTATTGCAAAATGATGTCAATGACAACCTTTCGTGTAAAGAAAATAAAATGTTCGTATGATTTCCATTTATTTGAATAATATATAATGTTTCCTTGGTCCTTACGTTAGCATCTCCATTACATGCAGTTAAAGTCGCCTGAAAACCAAGGCATAACCCACATATTAGTGTTGCAATGATGGCAAGAACCTTAAAAGTGATCACCTGTGAAAAGTAAAATAATGTATGTTAAAGACAATAATGATATCTATGATCTTAGATACGAGTTGAATTTTGCTCTGATAACTGATCATGTTTGAATAATAATAAATTACACTTATATAGCGCTAAATACAGCGTTTCAAATCGCTTTACAACGTAGGAAAGAGACAAAGGAAACCAAGGAAAAAACTAAGAAACTAGGAATCAAAACAGAAATGTTTTAGGTTGTCTCTTAAAATACAAAGGGAGGGAGAGTCACGAACGAGACATGGAAGTTTGTTCCAAAGAGAAGGCGCAGCGACAGAAAAGGCACGATCGCCATAACGAGTGCGAGTACGTGGACCAGGAGTTAATTGCAAATGCGCATGATTGGAAGAGCAAAGCGAAGCTGTAGTTGACCGACGCAAAGGAGTAAGAAGGTCAGTGATATATTGAGGGCCAAGCCCGTTGATCTCTTTGTATGTGAGAAGTAGGATCTTAAGCTGGATGCGCTGAGAGATGGGAAGCCAATGCAATGAACGGAGTACAGGAGTGATGTGATCAAACTTTTTAGTGAGTGAGACTAGGCGCGCAGCAGCGTTCTGAATTCTCTGAAGGGGAGCTGTATGAGAAACTGGCACATTCACAAACAAACTGTTGCAGTAATCCAGATAGGAGGAACAAAAGCGTGAACCAGTCGTTCAGTTGAGCCTTGATCTAGATACCTCCTGAGTGTCTTTGCTTTATTTCTTGGATGCGAGATAATCACAATTAGTCAAAATAAGAAGTTACAAAGGAAACATTCAAATGTTTGTGTGGTAGGCTTTATACCAACTTTGCTAGGTCTTTGCTATGGCAAGTGAGTGTAGAGGTTAGATTACTTGTCTTCCCCCACAACTGACGTCAATAATGAAATCAGTAAATAAGAGATATTTAGAAAAGTATGGCTGAATCTTCATACAACTTCATTAAATCATGAACCTCTCTATATTGTAATGCGCAACCATGCATATTACTTGTAGCAATATCCAAACAAACACGTCATAGTAGAAATACAACATCCACAACATTATTGATGTAACGCTGTCATGTAATTCCCAATGATAATATAATTATGACCACATCTGGTAGCTATATTAGCGTTTTGGTCATAGGTAAACACTTACGATGCTTTTCTTTCGTGTACTGGCAAGTCCGAAAGATCCTGTTATTATGGCAAACTGCAAAGAATGGAAATCATAGGAATAGAAAAAAAAACAAACAGCAGTGATATTAGTTTTTAAAAATTGTTGGTAGATATTAGAGGTGAAACACACCCAGGCTACCATCAGTTCTGCCTCACAGGGCAGCAAACCCCTACCCACAACTGTGACGCTTATAAGATATCATCGCCAGTAGGTGAATGCAGCAGGAATTGTTGCGAGACACTTTTTCTCAGTTGGGTCATTTTGTTTACTTAAGGGCATTTACAGTTAGGGTAGGACATCGACCGTCTCAACATCTAACACACAATATATTTATATTAAGAGGGGACGACAAGTTCGTGTGTGTATTCATATATGTTTGTATGTATGCATATATGTATGTTTGACTTGAGCTAAGGTCTGATCGTTGCAGTAGTATTTATCATGGATTTATTGATTGGAGAAGATTTTGAAGCCGGTGTTATGGTTTACGTTCGCGTAAATATGACAATAAATGCACCCTTTATATAGGTGACTAAAAACTGCCTGATGACATCTGTTATATTCAATATGTATAGGCCTACGCATAGTATAAATATAGTGTTTATATACAACACGATTTCAACAATAGTTGTATCAATTGAGTGATTATACATCAAAGGTATCCTTAGGTTAGTGCGAGGTCATGATAACGTATCAAAACATTTTAATAATAGATGCCATGGATTGCATGGATGATTAGTAATAGAAAGGTTTTTTTCCCAAACCTATACCGTTACTCAAAAACCCACAATCAATAATTAATAGCTACCTACTTTACCAAGCAGTCTACGCTCGTATTGAATATCAGTACAGTGCTCACACTGAGGTTTACCTCAGTCAACACAACTTGTGGACTTTTTAAATTGTCACAACCACAGAACTATACCACATACATAGACGCTACTTCCGGCTTCTCTCTTGCAGCAACGAACAGCTCACTCAAAGGCATCAACTTACACTGATAGTTTACTATGTTCAACGTTAAGCAGTGAAGTGCTCGATTTTAGTGCCGTATTTAAAAGAATAGCCCAACGGATTTTTGCGTTAGTACAGCACCTTACAAACAATCTAAACAGTCCAGTCATGCTGGAAGATTCTTCTGCTAATGAAAGTTATGAGGTGGGTCTTGAAAGGAGAACCACTAACAGTATATACACGATGATCTTAGAAGCTGTTGCCTGCCTCATAACTGTTAATTGTTAGGCTATACTGTACTCTATGTAACAATACACTGTAGGCTAGGCTTTATTGTGCAGGCTAGCCTAGTAGGAACAGCCTAGCCTGGTATCACACACGGTAACGCAACGGACACAGAACCCTAACCTAACTGTAGCCTAGCCCCAAATTTACTGTCCTCAATCCATGGTTGCCATCAGTGGAGTAACTGTATGATCCTTTGGCTATTCCCTATGCTAAAATATATTGCATTAGTTATGAGTTAAAAGGTTTCCTGAAGTTAACATAGTTGGCACCAAGGATGAAAATTAAGAACTTACCAGGAGCTAAATTCATGAAACAATATCTCCCGGTTCCTGGAAATCTTGAGTCAACCAGGTGCTACTTTTGTATGTTACTAGTTTTACCTCACAACCTGCCTGTTTTCCAGTTTGTTCAAATACTCATGAAGGTTTGCAATACTACATTTTCTTGATGCAACATTTTCTACTAACTTTGCTCAAATTTGATGATTTCTTATAAACAACCGGGCATTAAAAGTACCACAAATTTCAGCGCCAAGTCCCTTTAGTGTGAAACTATGAATATGCTGCTAACTTGTGTGAGCATGAGTCAGTTTGTTAAATATGTGCAGCAATGTAAGTCTTAACCAATAGTCCTCAATATACATATAATATGGTACAGCTTATATACAGGCTGTTGTATCTAGTCATACGATATTAGAGCATGGCATCAGCCACTGGGTTTCTCGAATGGGCTCCTTGAGCGACATTTTCCCCCTCCCTACTTTAATATGGCCTGCCCGTAAACCAAACCTGTGTTGAAAGTCATGTCAAGTCTACTCCATATTTTAATTCTAAACCTTTCAGGTATGAGTGGATACTTTGTTTGCACAACGTGGTGAGACATACATCCCAAAAGCTAAATCTTTCTTCATTATCATTAAACAACCAAGTTTATTTTGTTTTAATGTTTCCAGGCGATGAGTCATCCTCTACCAGTAAGTACCGTAAGGTAATCCTTCACTTCGTTCCTTGTCACAGAAAGGGCATAAACAACATGCAAGAAGCAGATATGTGTTGCCAGAGCTCATGATTATTTTGTTAACATACCATGTTTTCAACAGACCGACACAGCAGCAAAATGATAGTATAGAGGAATTACTCTTGTGCAACTTATTGATGGTGATAAAGCAAGTGATAAATGTTGCTGAATTTTGTGAATATGTTTTGAAGACAGAATTATTAAGGGCCAAAGTTTGGTTTTAACAGTCGATGTAATTTAGGCTGAAA
>KN883552.1:39416-51652 GCA_000934455.1 Apostichopus parvimensis | reverse complement strand
TCACATTACCCTTACAGTGGATCAGGACATTCCTGTGGATTTGATTGAGGGTTCACACAACCTTACAGCATGTCATCAACTCTGGAGACTGTGGGTGAGTGTTCACACTATATATAGTTACAGCGGATCAGGGAATGAGGGCTCACATTACCCTTACAGTGGATCAGGGATTCTTGAGAATTTGAGTGAGGGTTCACACTACGGTTACAGCAGGTCATCAACTCTAGAGACTGTGTGTGAGTGTTCACACTATACATACAGCGGATCAGGGAGTGAGTGTTCACATTACCCTTACAGTGGATCAAGGGTTCTACCGACACTACCGTTATAGCATGTCATCAACTCTTGGAAGTTCCATGAAGTAAGCGACAGCAGACTGAAAATACTTACCAGAGGGAAGTGACCGCTGCATATGAAGGCATCCCATGATAGATTCCTGAATGACGTGTATATGGTTAGCTAGTTAAAACGATCCTAGCGTCATTTAATATGAGTAACAACTGTCGCAGTTTTGCGTAAGTTACATTGTTGTTATTGTGAGGTGGGTGTTGTTTCTAGTGTAAGTTTGATAACTTATTCCATACATTTTTTTGAAAACTTTTTTCATCAATGTATGAGTTTTATTTTTGATGCACTGAAGCGATAATTTTGGTGATGTAGTTTAGTGTAAGTTTTTGAAGAAAGCAAAGGGGGGTGGATTGGATGGGGTGGGGGATGGTTACAGAGTGATCTCAGCTATCAATACCTTGTGGTATGGATGGTAACATGGTAAAACACAATGACAAAACAGTATATAACTTATTGATATAGAACTTTCACAAACAGTAAATGGGGATGCTAACACTGCTTATAAAGCGAAGGTTGTTTACATGTGGGCAAATGTTGCTTTATCCAACTAAGATCCAACTAATCAAAGGTTAAAGGTCAATTGTTTTAATGCTACACACGGATCACCAAGTCTGATCCGTAATGTAAACGAGTACTCAGTGATTCTTGTCCCACAGATGTCATTCGTCCAATCACACGCCGTGTTTGCAATGTCTGATTACGTGTTAGAGATCCTACCCACCAACGTTTCTCACCTCTTGTTGATCAGCCCCTACCTCTAGTTTCTGTTTTTACATTTTATCACTGTTAAGTTTCTGCTACAGAAGGCAAAAAGAGAAATTAACTGTGGCTGAAATCTGTGTGGCATGAATCATCATTATCAGGTTAATTAGTGATATGTCGATATGTGACATTATTTAAATGTCAATCTTAGTCAGCGAAGCAAAACTAAACACTTGAATTTTTTTAAGATTTTATTGTAAAGTACTGCATTCCATCCCTCCACTCTCACAATGTTGTCTATGCATTTTAATATAGTCCGATATATGCATAATTTTGGATACCTTACTATTTATTTTGGCAAAAGACTATATTGGTTGTTATTGCTGTAGTCAATAGGTAGCATGATTCACACAGCCTATCACAACACATAGGAGAAAAATAGACGTAGCAAGTAGTTTTATTTGGAATGAATATGTGTTTTTTTTTTTTTTATTTGCTTTTATGAAACTGGGGTCTCTGGAAAGTTGGATATAGTTTAAGGTGTTCAACAAGCAAGCAATGTCTATTGGTATCGTATAAGCTTCACAACCCCTGTATAGAATGTTGGAACTGTACCCATTTCAAGGTAAATTAACATTAAAAAAGGAAAAACAAAACCCCGAAAAAATATGGAAAGCAGTGCTTGTTAATGTGCATCTAAGACATCACATCTGCTTGAATCTAGTTCCCTTTCGGTACAAAATGTGACAATTTCTGTCAAATGGCATGTCAGCATAATGTGCATGCTTCACCAAGATACTTGGGGTGAGCTCAGTTGTGATGCTAGCATTCATATTCTTCAGTTTGTAGCATTATTTTGGTGTTACTCAAGTAATAAATTCAGCTGTTTAATGTGGATAATGAGAAATGATGGGTGGAGGGGGGTGGGAAGGGAGGGGAGGGTGTGGGTGAGGGGGTTGGATGATAGTGGGATGGTTTATAACCCGAGAAATTTGGTTTTTATATGATCTTTCAGCAGTGTTTTCTTATTAATCAACTTTATTGGTTTTTCAAACTGCCATCTTGAATACTTTCATTAAGTTTGAAGAAAAGACAGCAAGAACAAAGGAATTAGAATAGAATAATTTTAATCTAGATAACATTATTTGATAATATTATAAGGAAAGGTTTCAATTCAGATCAATTTTGTGCAATGTCATTTTTTAATTTCATTCTTCATATAGCTTTTTCAAGATTTTTAAAGATAAATTTTAGTGATTTGAAATCACAATTCTATGATCTCCCACAAAATTCAGTGGATACTATCAAAATGTATACTTTGTTCTCAAAGGATATATATGCAGAGTTTTCCTTTATGAAATGTCAAGTAAATGGATTCCCAGTTTTATTCCCTATTGTAATATGGGGGTGGGGGGGGGGAGGAGGAGTCATACTCCCGATTTCTTTCAGCGCAGTCATTCTATTATCTTCTTCTGTTGTAAAATATATAATTTAGTGTCTCATGTAGAAAGGTGTTGAGCAAGGTAACACGTCAGACAGCAAACTATGTGACGCGGTAAAAACGTGTGTTGTGACATTTCTCTGATGAGTGTCCGGGGGATTTTTTGTTTGTTTTATATAATCTATATTTATTCCTATAATAATATATACCAAGGTATGTGTAAATATTACATAGTTTAGGTCAGAGCCAGGCAAGATCAAAACCTTAAACACGATGGAAACTTAATTTCGTAAGCAAAGTATTGTGTCTTCTCAACGTATGGTCACTACAACAGTTTAACAAGACATGCAGGCAGGAAATAATTTAGTGTTTCATTTTTTTTGTGAAGGAGCGTTGAAACCTCCAAAAGTTGGTCTCTTTTAAACGACTATGGTTCCTGTTTGTAAATATCTTTGGACTTTTGTCGGAATTTGACCATCTTGGATATGTCTGTTATAAACCAAGTAGGCTAGGCCAGATATATCTGATACAACAACGTGGAAGGCTAATGATAATAAGTGATACGTGTTAGGTTATAGTAACCAGCTCATTCAATATTTGAGATACCGGTTGTGACGTGAAAGTAAGAAAAACATACCCGTTTACTTTCCGCTTGTACTTGATGGTGAGAAGAATTCTATTCCAAAAAAATTGAAAACATCTCTCCTACAATTCATTGAATTTGTTTTCAAAATAATCTTTCATTTTGTTTCAGTGTTTTCCTTTCATGTTGGTTCTTTCAATACAAGTTAACGTTTGCATCCTGCGTGTGGATGGCTGCATACTGCACGAGTGCGCAGAGAGCTGTGCATAGTGCATACACGATGTAGTCGTTAAACACCATGTCCTTTCTCGGTGAACGGACTACACAGCAGTTGTGAATGGTTTCTGTACGTTTCTGCTTCTAACAAGGAACTTGAGATTGGTCAGCAGTTATTTCAAAATCAAAGAAGTATTTTATCAAGAAATAATCTGCCTGAATTAAATGCCATAGAACAAAGATTATATCATAAAGTATTCACATTTTGTTTTAAGGCCAATTTTGAGGCCAGTAATGGTCTTTGTTACTATGCCCTACATTAATCTTGAGATATTAAGAAATAAAATATGTTGGAACTCGCGAAGAAGCCTCATTGGCTTATCAATAATCTTGGAGTGACTCGAACTCGGGACCTTATGATTGAAAGGCACCGGCGTTAACCACTGAGCTAACACTCCTTTATAAATATTAGAAAAGAATATCCTCTTTCAAGTTTTAAAAGAGATTCAAATCCAGCAACCATCGTCCTAACCTTAAATGGTTATAAAGATGATGAAGAGAGATAAAAGAACAACCCCCCCTAACAGCTGACCTTGCTCCGTCTGGGAGCTAGCATAGTTTAATGTTGTGTCTATAGGAGCTATCATTTGGTCAAATCTGTGAAGTGATTCAGCCACTAAAGGATATGAAACGTTTGACTTATCGTTTTGTGTCTCTTATTTTCAAGATGGAATTGTTAATAGTTTTAGCAATGAAACCAATGACATGTTGCTCAATGATGTCATGTTTAGACTGAATCAAGTCTTTAGTCCCAGTGTGTGAAGTAACATTAAATATTGTGTTATCTCCCAAATGGAATAAGATTGTTTCTCAACTGTTTGGGGGAAGTTATTCATGATAGTTATTCTCTATCACATAGATTAATAGTAATGGTTGGGTTTGTGTCTTCTATCTGTGGAGGTGGGGAGGGAGGGAGGAGTGGGGGGGGGGCTGGGGGAGGGGATTTGTTCATGACAGTTATTCTCTATCACAATAATAATGGTTGGTTTGTGTGTGTCTCCTTTAACACAGTGTTGTGTTTTGCTGGATGGTATCCCCTCTTTAGTATCAACACTAATAGTTTAATTAAGAAGTTATAAACTGGAATAATCCACTCAATGAAAGACACTGTGCTTCCTTCCTAGAATTTATACGTTTTCACGGTAATCAGTTGAAAATTTAAATTTTTTCTAGTAAATATTGCGAAAACTGAAATCTTAATTCCCAAACATCGTTTAATTTTTTGTCACTTTTCACTATAAATATGAAATTGATTTTTTTTCTTTATAATTTAAATCACATTTTTTTACTTACTTTGGGTATAAATTGGTAGTGGTGGTGTTGGATATATGACATTTTGGGTCAGTTTTGGGAGATATTTGGGTTGTAAGTTTAATTCATATTTTTATGTTTATTTGTATTATTAATACCCGCTCATCTTTAGTTAGACTTATCCTACATGTTGTCCTACAATTTTTTTTCCTATATTCAAATATTTCCTTTTATATTTAAATGGTGTCGTTTTCCTTTGATCACTCCCCCCCCCCCCTCCACCCTAACCATCAACTGGGAAGTGAAAGGGACACCTCCCCCCCCCCCCCCCCCCCCCCCTCGGTGAAATTCACCAATCCTTGTAAAAAAAGAGGTTTATTATAACGTGCTGTTGTCCACACCGTACATTTGTAGCCTACGCTTTAGTACATTCCAACTAGAGTACGTCTAGCGTTTACGATAACTATTATTATTTATTTATTGTATGTGTGTTTATGTTTGTATTTACGTAGTAAACGTTAGTGCTGGACTGGTTAAAAAAAAATGTTAAAACAATTGTCTTATTAATTGCAGTAATATTATCCAGCCTCCACTTTGAAAAACAATTCCACGGTGATGTTTTGTTAAGACAGTTTCCCTGTTGTCTTGGTTTTGTTTTCCTTTTAGCCTGGCAATTTAGACATATGCAAATTTGAGGTCAAGAAGTCACGATCAAGCTTGATCAAACGTGGACGATTAAACTATCAAACGTGGACATTTTTTCGGATGTTTTAAACGAAAATTGACAAATTTTATGGACGAGATACTCGAAAATATATTATTTACTGTTACTTTATTGTTACTGTATATATACCCTAAAAATGTTTTCTGTTTGTAACGATGATAAATGCTTCTTTTGTACAAGTCATGTAGAGGAACAAATTTCCCTTCGTAATTTAAAATGCTGTGTGGTAACAGGTGTAGGAAAATCACTTAGTCAAACTTAAGTTTGTATATTGGTGCAAAAATGTCTTCTCGCCACAATTCCCCCCCCCCCCCAAATCAAAGCAAAAAGGGACCTCTTACCTACTCATGCCTTTACCAGAGAAAATAGAGTATTAGTTTTAGTAACCCACGGGGAGCGCTTTTGACAATAAGATGTGATTTTATTTCCAATTGAACCTTAATAGGGAGTTACACTCGTATTCAATCAGATAAAAGTGAAAGAATACAATGCATATTTTAAAATCATTATGCAATTAATCAAATTTTACCCGAACCCAAAAATAATCTTTGTTTTTTTGCTTTTTCTGTTTTAGAAGATTTATTTGTGTGTGTGTAACGTTTTAACTTATTGACATGAACCACCAGACGATAACATAATTATGCTGTATGTTAATATATTAATACGTACATATTTTCCGCAGGCCTGCAAATATGCTAGAACAGCAAAACAAAATATGAATAAATAAATAAAATATGGTCCCTATCTGAGCCTGATTATCAACTCCTCACTGCCTCCAAAAAGAAACAATCCATGTTTGATTACAAAACATTTACATCTTTGAGTTTGCATTGTCGGTTTGTTTTCAAGAACTAGAAGATACAACTCTATTGATACCCAGTGGCAATAGCTAACCATTTTTGTTTTCTTTCTAGCATATTTAACAGTAATAGCAATGGTCTTTTACCTCCTCCAGGATGAACTTTAATTACATGCAATGATTTGCCTTGATTTAATATTGTAATACATGCAATTCAGATATGTTCAAACTATGAAATCATTTCATTTATTTTACAACGACATTTTGATTATATGATAAGTTTGTATAGTAACATCACGATTCTGACTCGAGGGGGGAGGGGGGTTGGGAGTTGGGGGTCTTAACATCTGTCATACATCTGATCAAACTTGACGATATCACATAGTTGGAAGGATAAATGTATAAACAACGTAGGGCAATCTAGGGGTGGGGGTTGTCATGGCTGCTAAACATTTAAAAGACCATTTATGCTCTTCGGCGTCGCCCGATTACCGTGTTCCGTCATACATTTAAGAAGGTCACGGTAGAGCACATCAGGTCAATGACATACCAATCACGTCAGGTGGGGGAAGGGGGGGGGGTGGTTGAGGGGAGAAGGTGGATTATCTAGTGTCATTTAAAAACAAGTATTCATAATAAATACATAAGGAAGACTAACTTAGGTATAGATTCATTGTAGTTAAGATAGCGAGATCTTATTAACTGTGATTGGTGGGTTATATCTCATAAATAACGGTCGTCATCATACCACGTGATATTTCATTCGTTAGTTTTTAAAATAATTCTACCGTATCATCATACGTCACGGTTAATATAAAGGTTATATTGATAGCACGAGAGCACAAAGGTCACGTCAGGGTGGGGGATGAAGGGTGAGGGGTTGGTGTAGGAGGGGAGGGGAAATCAACTTACCTCATTTCATAACTAGAGAGAGAGAAGTGTACGCATCATAATATATATATCAAGTGTATATTAATAATAATATAGACTCTGGCATATAGGTATAAACTCAATGAATTTAAGATCATAATTTAACACGATATTCTCAGTTGTGATTGGTTCTATTTAATTAATTGCAGGTCATCATCATATAATGTCATATATTATTCGACATATTAGTTTATGATAACTTATATAATTATAATAATTTTTTTAACTTGATTTGGTATAATAAAATAGGGAAGAAAGATTGGAAAGAACAGACATTGGGAACTGTATTTATGATGTCCTCGTAATATTCATCAAGTTTTCAGTCCTTGAATTTCTTCTTTTTTTCTTTTCTTTAAAGTTTTTGAGTGAAATGAATCAATTATTCCGTATTTTTAATTGTGAAGCATGGAACACAGTTCTGGTTTAAATTGTTTATGATGATATTATGTCTAATATTCGTTATTTAATTTCATGTCTTTTTTTAAATTAATGAGATGAATAAATTAAGTCTTAAATCTGCGTTCGTACATGATATGTCTTTTTGTTAGTATGTAAAATAACCATCTAAGAATGTAAGTCTAGACAACTGCAGTATACTGTTGTTGATATTTTCAGATACCATGCATAATATGAATCAGTGGCGTATAGCCAGCATTCTATTGTTAGGTGGACAACATTTTTCTTAAGGGGGCAACCCCGTGATGGTTGATGGTAGGAATTACCAAGAAATATATATATATGGTCGCTGAAAATGCACATGGGTTGCTAGCACTAGTTTGTAATGGTTATACAACCGGCCAAATTATTGGCGCTTATTCTGTAGGACGATATTGATCAACGGTCTCCGTATGTGGGTATGATGAAGGCCCAAAATGTGTAATATCTCGGTCTGATTACCAAGTTCTGACTTTATATAAAGTATGAACATAAGCCCTGAGGTATGAATACTTGTGATTAGAACTCGAAAAAATGTTAAAAAGAAGTATTTTGAATACATCACTGGATTTCATTTGGGGGGGGGGGCAAGACTAGCACAAAGCAAATATGGGGGCGTTGCCCCCCCTGGCCCCCTCTGGCTACGCCACTGATATGAATCACTGAAGTCTCTCGCCTAGTGTTATTTTCTTTAGCGCAGCACAACGCAAATAATTCATACAGTTATGACTACCAACCATAAACTGGAGAAGTCAGTTGGTAAGGCACATGACTTGCAATGCTGAGGTGTACCTTGCTTCAAATCCTATTCATTTGCTCTTTTCAATTTGAACACATTTTAAGATTTACAGAGACGAACACAATTCGTCCCCGTTTTCGCGTAGTGATGAATGTGCACTTTTGGTGAAATTGAGTTAAATATTGTTCTTACCTATTTCGTATTGAACGCGAAAAGGGCAAACATATTTCGTCTAAACTAAGTTTGTTGTTGCTGCTGTTTTACCACGTTGTTGCTCAAACCATGGAGGTAAAAACTGTTTTTACCTCCATGCTCAAACTCACGTTGATGTCTTAAATTCCATTGTCTAAACATACGTCGTTGTCTAAACTTACGTTGTTGCTATCGGCGCTGTTCAAAATTGCTCAACCGCGTAATGTAAACCAGAATGCAAAAGCATTGAGGTTTCGATGACTTCAGTACACTAGAAAGTTCTGCATGTTAGCATAAGCAGAACTAGCTGTTACTATATACACTAAGGCATGATAAACACAGGGCAGTCTGTTGTACGTGGGTATACACACAATAGGGGTCTTGGAGGTCGGCCAAGTCCATTTGGAGTCACCAGATGCAAAATTGTGGAAACCTTCATTTATAAGCTACCGTATCTCCCACCGCCAGAAGAAAATATAAAGAAAGAACAACATACTATAGTACAACTTGACAACACTTGAACAATGGCACAGTTGTTTCCTTCTTTCAATCTGAGGATTCACACGAGGTTGGGTTGGGTTGGGTTGGTTGTCTTCAACTAGGAAGGCACTGATGTCTCAGGTTCTTTGAGTGTCATATAATAAAAATCGCTGGATGCTTTGGCTGTAATTATGGTTTAATTTCAACCAATCTCAATCAGAAATTATCATTACATCGATACAAGGTAAGTTTCAGCCTATCATTTTCACTGCATGTTTTAGTCCCAGCCTATACATCACCTACAATCTGTCAAGCATCAACACGGGTCACTGATCCTGTATAGCCACAATAACAATGGCTCCCAATACTCGTTTCAACAAAGAGACAGCTGAAATTGCAGCCCTTGTAACTGAAGGTCTATTCAAGAATGACAGTCTCAAAACCGCTATTGAAAGTACTGTTCAAGAGATTATTCGCAGGAAATTTGACGATCTAACTCGACAGTTAGAGATCCAGGAGGCCAGAATTCTTGGCTTAGAAATTAAACTGGATGAGAAAACAGAGGAATGCAAAGCAGGCGCGTAGCCAAGGGGGGTGTTTTGGGTGTTCAAACACTCCCCATGGCCCAAGTGCCCCCAAAAAATATATGCAGAAAACACCAGTGACTTGGAGAGATACGCTATCCCACTACCCTACAACGACAAAAAATGGAAACGCTGAAAAGTATGCCGATGATGTAGCCTGTGACAAACTGACTGCAATAGGTGAACTGGAACTCTGGTATAGACGAGTAGCGTCCATGGAATCAACCCCTAGAACCGCCCTTCATGCCCGGAGAGTATGTGACGTCGATATTTTCCCCACCGTCTGGAGGCTAATGAAGATTCTAGCCACGCTACCCCTGTCAACAAGTAGCAGTGAAAGGTAAAAACTTACATAATTCGAAGGGGGAGGTGGGGGAATGAAGCGTTCTACGTCAACGTTCGAGAGCAATAGAGAGGGCTAAGAAATACTGTGTTGATATTTTCAGTCAAAAATTAGCCATTGTCCTCCTGCCCCCCTCCCCTCAGTGGCGGAGCGTCCATACAGTCAGGGGCGGATGCCCCCCCCCCTGACGGACTCAAATGGACTGCTGGCGCCCTTTTCAGCTTTTTACTACTTTTTACTTATTCGCGATTATTGACTTTTTTATTGCGCTCTCATCTACCTATTGACATTTGTCAAATTTTGTTGGTGTAATTTTCTGACAAAATGCCGATGACACCTATTTATTCTTCGTTTATCTGCAACTAAGCAAGGCCCGGAAAGGGTCATTTCCTGCGATCTAGGGAGTATCTTAATTTACTCAAAAATTTTCTGTACGCTCCGCGCCAACCTGTAGTGGCGCTCCGCTTAGATAGTATCGAAAGCGCCCCTAAAGACCATTCTCGCCCCCTGACCAATACCCCTAGCTCCGCCACTGCCTCCCCTCATCATATCCGACCCCATCCATGCCACCAAAGAAAAACATACTAAAACACGTATGTTGATACTTGCGTATATAACCCATGCAAATTCCTTGTCTATATATACATTGTAGTGGACGTTCTTTGTAAAATCAATAAGACCAATTTACCACCCGTATTATTTGCTTCTATCCTAAAGTTATTCCACCTGACCCCCTCCCCCACCCCCATCCCCGCGCTTCTCCCCATGTGACAGTGAACATTCACGGTGTACCCTATGGTTAATATACACACAAAAGTGACGAATACTATCTAGTCTGTGACAGGGAGAAACTTCAGCATTTAATTCTAGCATAGTGACGAATGTGTGACGGATGTCTAAAATTTACTGAACAAGAGCCCAATGGCACTGTGGTTCCTTGCGTAGGGGTATATGACAATACACATAATATTATCATAGCAAGATTGGGCTCAAATAGTCCAAGTAATTGTGGTCCTACATGTACCCCTAAAGTAACCAACACTTTTGTGATCACAAATTGTGATCGGATTTTTGATTGGAAGGCACTTTTGTGATCTGAATATGGCGTCGAAAATGTAAGAAATATAAGGTCACCTACAAGCGGGACAACAGATATGATAACATTGGTGACCTCAGATCACATGACCGTTAAGTTTGAAAATGCTCCACCACCCCATTCACAACTTGTCCCAAAATATCAATCGTGTCAGACCTTGGCACTGGGAGTTATTGCACTAAATGTCTCCCAACCCTAACGGACAATTCGTTCTCAAGTTATCGCAAAAATACTCGTTTTTTAACATTAATTGACCTTTGGTGACCTTCGATCACATGACCGTTAAGATTGAAAATATTCCCCTATACCATTTGCAACTTGTCCAAAAGTATCAACCGTGTCACACCTTGGCACTGGGAGTTATTGCACTAAATGTCTGAAAATTAACTTTGACCTCATATAACTCCACACACAAAGGTCACCTGGGGTCAACCCATTGACATTTTTGATTGGTGAGACGTGACATCAAAACTATAAAAATTCAAACATTTTCTTTGCCCATTTTCTCCCCCAAAATACTAGTTTTTTAACATGAATTGACCTTTGGTGACCTCGGATCACATGACTGTTAAGTTTGAAAATATTCCTCTATACCATTCGCAACTTGTCCCAAAATATCAACCGTGTCACACCTTGGCACTGGGAGTTATTGCATTAAATGTCTGAACATTAACTTTGACCTCGTATAACTTTACACACAAAGCTCACCCGGGTGTCAACCTATTGACATTTTTGATGGGAAGGTACCTTTGATATCCAAATCTAGCATCAAAACCAAACATTTTCTTTTTCGCCCGTTTTCTCCCAAAATAAGCACATTTTTTCTAATGTGACCTTTGACCTTTTGACCTTGGTTTCAGATGCAGTGTGATCTCCTGATTCAAAAAATCAACACGACAAGTCTGTACAGCCATCCTAACTCCGACCGAAAAACTTTGACCCCATATAACTTCGCACACGAAGGGCACACGGGGGTCAACCTATTGATATTTATGATCGGAAGGTACCTTTGACATCTAAATATAGCATCCAAACTGTAAAAATCCCCAAAACACTTAAAGGTCACCAGAGGTCAAATTGAGGTCAAGGGTCACCCAGATGCGGGTCGACAATTACATTACATTGAAGCAACTCCCAACCCTAACAGACAATTCGTTCTCACGTTATCGCAAAATACTCGTTTTTTAACATTAATTGACCTTTGGTGACCTCAGATCACATGACCGTTAAGTTTCAAAATGTTCCCCTAACCAGTTCACAGCTTGTCCCAAAATATTGGGAGTTATTGCAGTTTTAATATTTTGGGTTTTTGG
>KN883551.1:112820-126425 GCA_000934455.1 Apostichopus parvimensis | reverse complement strand
CATTCCACACACATTAACACTAATAGACTAAATGAACGCACACATACCATTTGGCATTCAAGATCAGACTGCAACTAGCTAGCCATTGTACTTCCACATGGGTTATTTTTTCATGACGCTTTGATGGTGCTTACATATACCAGCCTTGATGATATTTGTGACTACCCATTGAGCGCCAATATAGGGAGGCAAAACATTTTAACTCAACTGACCATTTTCGTTTCATAAGGAGTAGCTTTGACAGTGTTTCTTCTTGTAAATTGACATCTCATTAATGCAGTAGATACCGAATAGCGTTACTGGATGGACCACACATTTGGAATATGAAACGGAAGAAATTTTAACGTTTGGATATCTGAACTACAAGTACATGTGAACGTGCGATCAGCATGCATCGTAGCACTACAGCTATATATTACGTACAACATGCCTAGTATAGCTTGTATATAGATTATGCATGTAATATGTACGTGTTGTTGTACAGTGGTGAGAAATGTTGATGTTCTTATATTGCCACTCTCAGTCTCACTTCGAGTCCCAAATATCTAGCGCCAGTGCGGCGCTGCAACAGATCTTCGGTATCAACAATTCTCAAATTTGGCGTTCGTTAATCTCATACTATGTCCTCGTTACGTCACCATAAATTCGTGATCATGCGCGTGTACATTCCATTATGTAACACACAGTTTATCCGGTACAGTCAGTGCGAGCACTGTATGGAATAACGCGCGTCAACTTTCGCAACGATTCTCGCGGACGTTGGGTCACACGCGCGCCATCTTCCAGAACAATCTATGGTATAAATAACATATATACAACACTAACTGGTATTATGCAAAGATATTCATTGCGCATGTACAAATGCGTTGCGTATATATGACGTCACAGAACAGTTTGTATCTGGAAGGTGGTAGTGCCTTAACTACAATGTTGGTATAGTTAAGTTCAACTTGCTTAGCACCGCGAACACATCGTACTTGCTTTCTTTAGCGAATACAGCGTTTACTTTCCATTTATTGGCTTTCCCTAATTCTGATAACTATATTTCTGGTGAGTACATTTATAAATAACGATGTATTTTCAATTTCTCAAACATTTACATTAGAAACATGCATTTCAAGGAAGCTTTAATGAGACATAAGATTGCGTACAAGCAAGGTACAGGGTAGTACTGCACTGTATATTGCTAAAGCGCGCTTTGAGTTCTTCCTCTGTTGATACTTAAGTATACTAATCTCTTTAAAATTATTTTAACATTATGCAACCTGGTATTATTCGCAGCCTGAAGTGAGAGATAAATTGCATAACATTGCTTAACACAATTGAGCTGATATATTTACGTATCATTTTGATGTTTTATATTGTCAAAACTTGAGTAAATTCATAAAGGCCTATTTGAGCTACTTTCCAGACAGAATGACAAATAAAGTTGAATTCATTCAAGAAATCACATAGTTTTATACTTGTTTTTTATACTTGTAACTTTACTACCGTTTTAAGCTATAATTTAACAACATAATAAACCTGACATTTAGTCAAGGAATGTATAGGACTTTCATAAACAAGAACATATCTGTTAAGTTGTATTTTTATTTATAGGATTTTGTTCTTAAATTCTCCTCTCTTTTTTTCGTTGTACTACTCCTCAGTTGATGATTATGTCGTCAGGAAATATTAGTACAGATCAACATCAAATACCTCCACAACCGAGGCGTGCAAGGTAAGGTATAGCTTCAACTTAGCAATTTTCAACTGTATCTTTCTGTTATTCTGAAGCCTTTAATGACTGACATCAGTACGGTTACGGTACGGCCATCGTAACTATATTTATTTTCTTATATATTTCTTCAAATGAATATGTACATAACAATAAATTCCCTTCAACGGCGTAACTGGGCCAGCGGGGCCGCCCGGTACCGTACCCAAGTACCGAAAACAAAACCCATCCTCAACAGAGTAAGCCTGAGAGTGCCAAATCCGGGCGTCAACCGGTGACGGATATAAGTATATTCTCACCAAACTTGACCAAACGATGCTTGGATTTGGGGGACTGCAGGCTCTCCTTTGGGGACCCATTTGGTTTGTCACCGGTGCCCTGTTGCTCCCTTGTAACTTTTTCTGTGAACTTTGTTCTTAGTAAATGTGTCAAATACCCAGATTCATACTTTCTCTCCCTCTCTCTCTTCTATCTTTTCCTCGTGCAGACGCACGGTGTGGAGAAGGGTCCTATCGACCTTAAACTGCTGCAGTAGCTCTCGTTACGAGGACTCAAGTCTCCCTATGGATGAGTACACCATGACCCCGCAAAGACCTCTCCAACGATCAATGCGTCGTCGTCCGTTCAAACGAGATCGTCAGCAAACATCCAGCCGCAAGGCTGGAAGGCGCGTGAAGTCAAAATCAAGCCCGCCACCCCACAGTTTTCAATGTAAACTTGATGGAACCGATACGGATACTTGTACTGCACCGTCTCAGAGAAGAGGTAAGGAACAAACCCGTCGTATCCAGGTGCCTCTCCCGAGTGATCAGTCGGACTCCAAGGTAAAATTGAATGGTTCTAATACCATCACCAGCTTGCAGAGACGTTTTCACCAACGCCGCAACAACCAAGGAAATGAAGGCAAATGCATTCCAGCGTCATCGACATATGTTCTGCCTAGTCCGATTCGGCTAGCCGACAACCACTCCAAAGATCGGAATATCTCCTTGCCCCAAGATACACAACCTAATGAGTTAGGCATTGGCGTTTGCGGAGTGTACAAAGGTATTGCGACTACAGCTGTAGTGGAGCTGGTTACTCAACGAAAATCTCTTCCATCAGTTTGGAGAAAATTACCCACAGAGCAAAAATTCCAATCGTTACCAATAATGTCGGCTATTGAGTCTCGACAATCGGAACTAAAAATGCCTGGTGCTCTTAACAAACGAAAGGTTCAACAAAGGAACGATATTGGAGCTGAGATGACCAGAAACGTAAAGGTGGGAACTCAAGATGTTCCAACGAGAAATGAACAACTTAAAGTACCAGCTCAGAAGAATGGCGGGAAAGGGTAAGATGGCTAAAGATAAATTTGTTTTACAAGTCGAAACATCGCCGCCAAAGCAGATTTAATTTGATATTCTTATATTTTACTCTTATGATGGAGAATACAGAGGTCAAGGGGTGAGGGAGTATTATCTAGGAGATTGGTTAAAGAGAGTTAGAAATCCTCCAAAATTCATGGAATCAATGTTTTCCCAGACATAGATATGAAATCTCAGGGCTTGTATTAATTCCCATAATAATTATAAGAACATATCAATTATTAAACAGGGAACAAGTATATACTTGTCTCTATGTTAGTTTGATTTTGTTTTGGTTGTAGCTAAAGGCGTAATTTTTCCAAATTTCTTTTTACCTCTACAGACCTCTCCCAAGTAAAACTGAATCCGAGGAACCTCATTTACTTAGCACTTTATGTGAATGGATCCCTCGCGGAAACCTTGAGCCAATCTTAAATCGTTACACCAAGCTGCCGAAGATCCTGGGAAGAGGCACACACGGGGTCGTCCAATTAATGAAACAGAAAAAGCAAAACAGAATTTGCGCCGTGAAAATCTTCAAGGATCGTCTTTCCAAAGACACAGTTTTAACGGTAGCTCTTTAATTGATCTGAAGCATGAATAATGCAGTTTTGATAGAGTTACATCGCCACCACTCCATCACCCAATTTCATATGTTACTCTGTCCTAC
Source organism: Apostichopus parvimensis (assembly GCA_000934455.1). Lineage (NCBI taxonomy): Eukaryota > Metazoa > Echinodermata > Holothuroidea > Aspidochirotida > Stichopodidae > Apostichopus > Apostichopus parvimensis. The sequence continues at coordinate 122,692 of KN883551.1, read as the reverse complement.
TCCCCTCTCCGTCCCTCCCAGCCGCACCCCCCCCCTTCCCCTCCCACCACTACCACCACTACCAGCACACTATGTTTGACAAGTAGTGATCGCGGTAAGATTTAGTCACATTGTCTACAAAACTATTGTTGCCTATCATAAGAAGACCAACAAGTGTCTAGTTCAAACTTAATCCTACAAATAATCTACTTGTACTCATATTCTAGCATAGTTTTCTTGTACTCGTATTCAAGTCCTCGTGGATTTGCTTTCGAACTCGTTATTCGAGTCATGTTGCACGTAGAGCAATCACGTATATTTTAAAGGGGATTTTATCCCCCTCCCTTCCAAATAAAACCAGGGGCATCCCCCTCCTTCCACTGGCTGGCAGATTATTACAACAAAATTTCTAGTATACAGTCTATCATAAAACATATATATCTGGTGAAAAATAAACAGTGGAATTTCTTGGACATTGTCTCAAAAGTTGCTAAAGATGCATTTTCGGCATCAAAACACCATTTTACCAACATTTCCCAAAGTGAAAGGGACACGACCTCTACTTCGACCCCTCACCTGGACGACTCAATATCTTATCCCCTCCTATCCAGCCCCCCCTCCCCTTATAAAAGAGGTGGTTGCGCCCCTGAATATGTGCAAGACTATAAGTTGTCGTACTTGCGATAAGAAAAATATATAGACTACACGGACATGAAGCCTAAAGTAATTAAACATATATGTCTGTTTTATACACTCGGTTTAAATGCTTTAAATGTGTTTCTGTTTGTTTGCAGATGATGAAGTCAGAAGTTAAAATCCTCTCATCTTTACAAGGTTTAGACTGCGTACCTTTACTTTACGGTTTATCTAAGATTGGTAGCAACCCCGTTCCTTGTATCGTCCAAGAATTCATTGGCAATTCTGTCAACTTTGATACGCTGACATTGGATAGAGCTATCAGCATCAACACGTTTACAAAGCGTACAATATATCGCTTAGCATTCAACATCGTAAATGCTGTTAAAGATATACTAACAAAGGGAGTACTGCACTGTGATCTTAAACTAGATAACATAATGGTGCTACCTGCAACCCTCGAAGCACGTATCCCGAAAATAAAGATAATCGACTTTGGACAAGCAGTGAGGATCGTTGATAAACCGAGGTTTGAAAGTTTTAACTTACAAGCTCAACAAGAGATTAAAAATACCTCTGTCCACGTAGCACCGGAAGTTATTCAAGGAAAGATGCCATATAACGAGAGTTCTGAGATCTATTCCCTGGGAATGTTATTGTTAGAACTGGGCCGGGGTTTCGGCGGATTCTTAGAAAAGCTAGCTAGAAAATGTACTTTGGACGATTGTACCCAAAGACCTAGCATAGAAAGTTTATCTCAGACGCTGGCTTCACGTATAAGAAAAAAGAGATACTGATGATGGAAAAATGTTTCATATCGGGGCCGATTATGTGACAAAAACTTGGCGATCACATAATATGTTCCACAAGAGATCACTAGTACGGTCAGAACAAGTTCCATTTGGGGGAGAATCGTGAAAATGTCACAATGATTGTAGATGGTGTATCGGCCATTCTTCGCATTCCCGACGGTAGGCTCCCCGGTGTTGCACAGGACTGCAGTAGCAGCTATTTTGTCGGTACAGATGTTTCACTTGGGAAGCGAAGCAATACAGGAGATTCTGAAGATTGTAAACTTTTCCGTGGTATGACCACGACGGCTACATCAGAATTGGTAACTTCAAAGGGAATCATCCCCATAAAAATTGAGAATTTCACCAACAGAGCGAACATTCATACCTCAGTCAGTTCGACAGACCGTGAAAACGTAACTATAATTATGGTACTGTTTAGTTTGTTTCCAAGAATCTGCAAATGAAGAACTGCGAATTAGTGAGGGGAACAGAAACATATCAAGGTCGGAGCTCATGACGTTGAAGCTTGACTGACTGACTGTCGAATTACCTCGTCAGAAAGATTACAGGATACGGTTTGACGGTAATTGAATATTATTCATTTCTTGGACAAGCTACAACTGGTCCATTGATTGATTGATCAATTTGACTGATCAATTAGTTCATTCATTATTGATTGATTGATTATTTAATAGATTCATGCATCCATTCATTCAAATTATTCGCTCATACATTCGTTCTTTCATCCATGCTTTGATATATTTATTTTCATAACTATAGGTTTTATTTTCTCCTTTTGATTTATCTAAGCAATTACTAATATGATAGGGAGAGTATAATCAATTTCCTAGTCCCCGGAAGTAATATACCGATCTCCATGCCACCAATATAGGACCCCTCTTGTATCTATGTGCTAAATGTGCTATGTGCTAAATGTGCTAAATATTAAACATCCATCGCCTTAGTTAGCAACGACAAACAAGTACATTTGACTTTAAGTGTTTGATTTTAGAGTCTAATAACGTTCTTTCCTTTACAGATGTCTTTCAAGTGAACGACATTTTCTTTCGGAGAACCTCGTTTAATTTGCACTTGATGTGAATGAATACCTCGCGAAAATCTCCAGCCGATCTTTAATGGTTATTTTAATAAACCGAAGACCATGGGAAGAGGCCGCACGGGATAGTATACCACTATAAAGAAAGAAAAAAAATGCAAAAACAGATGTTAACCAGTAAAAAATCTTTAGGGATCAACTCAGAAAACACAAAATGTTTAAGGTAACACAATTAATATAAGGTAAATTTTAAATAACATACGTAAGTTCATAGACGTTTCGAAAGGGTTCCAGCCATCGTTAAACATATCACTGTGCCCTTCCCGGTCCTATCCCAATCCCTATGTAAATCCAGTGTACCTCCGGTCTAAAAGTGCTTCAAGTTATCCTTGCCTGTAATATGGCAATGTCCCTGGTACACACCTCGTCAATGTTTCGTGTTTGTTTGTATTTGTTGTCTGTATGTTAAGTTTACTATCTGCATATTATATATGTAAACATTATTCTTATTAATATCTCTGTAAGAATAAAAAAAAAGGGTAAATATGTTTCTGCACACATGCTGTTGATACTTTCACTCACGATTAATCGGGTTAAAACTGTAGTATAATTAACTCTGATATTTTATTTATTTGCAGATCATGACATCAGATATTCACGTCTCTCGCCTTCGCAAGTTATATAGTCTGTCTCGGTTCTTCCATCAACACAACATAACCATCAACAATAAAATCATGGATTAAAAAAACATGGGAGGATGAAGTAGTTCAAATTCATGAAGTGAATTAATAATACCGGAGGAACCAGATCCACTTTCAACTTTAAAAGTATTACGGAGAAGGTTAATAACCATCAGGACCAAATTACTCAACGGATGATTATCGATGTCGAAAAGAAAATCTTACTTGATCCTTGAGATCAAGCACTGTTTATAATTCAGAGAGACTGAAAGTATGTTGGTATATACCATACATACAACGACAGAACACACATGAATGTCTGCACTGAGAAATGCGATCACGTGGTTTCGTCTGTTGTGAGAAGAAATACGAAAGCCTGTAGAAAGATAACAGCGATTTCACGGCGTTACGATAGCTGAACTGACCGTATCCGCATGTATACAACAAATTCATGAGCGGTTATTTCCTACCATTAACGTGGTCTACGATAACCAAATAAATGAATTTGTCGTCGTGAATTGAAGCATTATCTGGTCTTTTTTTTTTCTTCTCTTTCTTTGAGTACTTCCATTTATTTACTGAATATTCAGTAATTGTTTTTCATGCGTTTCAACAGTTAGACCCAGGGTTTATAAACTCAAAGTATTATGCATAAAGAATAGATCTAATGACGGTTGTTAGACAGTTATTCCTTCCGACGTCTTTGATTTCTTGATTGAAATTTGAAATTTCATGATTGAAATGAAATTACATGCTTTTGTGAAAAAAAAATAGGTCTGAGAGTAGTAATGTTCCAAAGCCTGAGTTAACGTGGCAAGAAAGTGACGTCCAGTCGTTTCCTGTTTCAAAGAAAGAGAGAGGTGCATCGGGGGAGGGGTACTGAATTCCGGGGAAAGAAGCTCACGCTTTTATTTATTTACGTAAAATATTCTTTGATAACTTTAAATCTATATTATAATATACAAAAACGACATTTCAACGCATTTTACGCTGTAAAAAAGAAATGGTAATAAGTCATTTCAACCAAATTAAACAATAAAAAACACACATACAAAAAGAAGATCAGTCTTAATAAAACATATTAACCTTAGAAAGATGAGTTATGAATTAAGCCGCATAGCAATCCAAAGTGCGTACAAAAAGTAGACATCAGCGGGGTGTTCTAATGGCTCCGTATAACAACAATGAAAGTGGTCCTGTTTCATGAATATGCGCCAATTTCGTCGTATGAGAACTTTGGAGTTGTGGTGGTTCAACTATAACACTAACAGCATATTCTGTATTATTCTTCATTAGAGTACTACATATTATGTTTCTGTTTGATACTGCCTTCGTTGTAGAATCTATGGGTGGCCTGATGATCGAAATTTAGGAATGGATTGCTCGAAAGTTAGGAATGGATTGCTCGAAATCTAGGAGACTTTGTCCGAATAAATTAACTGCATTATTTATTCCCCGTTATAATACTAGGGCACTTGGTCTTAACGAGATGTCAAAACTGAATGCTATATTCTACTTTCTGCAAGCCCTACGTACGTTCCATGGACAAACACGGCTGTAAGGAGAACATTCAGAAATGCCTTTCGTCACTCCATCTGCCCTTCGAGACGGCCCCTACCTAAATCGGTCACGTCTCATCACCTAGCATCATATTTCTGACGTAGTAAATAAAGCATGGGTAATTTACAAGTTCCACGAGACAGACACATTAGTTACTGATATCAGACATGACCTGAAATTTACCCCCTTTCTTATCCCCTCTGAGTTGTCAGGGTTGTCGACAAAATCAAATTGATGAACTCTTCCTCAACAATCTTTCTCGGAATACAAAGATGATATGCGTCAGTGGAAGTTATGTTCTTTTTTTTTATGTCAATTTCTCAACGAAACAGTCTATGACAGTATGTAAATGCTGCCCTCATTAATCATTGTTTATCGACATGTTTATCCGACATGTTTCCTTAATTTTGTTTGTTAGAGAACCTCCTATTGGATTGCTTGTAATTCCACCAAGAGATCAATCTAATATGATATTCAGAAAGAACTTGGTACTAGCCCTCTTTTTTCCAGCAGATACTCGAATTAATGTTCAGTTTAGTTGGTACTGACAGGTACACTCGTCCAATGATTTTTCGCACTATTATGTATTTGTGAATGTGTCATATCGTAAATATATACAAGGCTGTAGCTACATGGGAGCATGGGAACACGTGCCTCCAACACGTGCCTCCTACCATCCCATCCCTTCCTCTAATTTTTCTTGCAAATTTGTTCAACACACGCACGTGAAGTCGTAAACAAAAATGTAGTCGAAATTATGGATATGATAACACCATTCTGCATCTAAGCCCCTTCACCATAAAAAAAACTTTTCTCAAAGGAGGGGAAACTCTCCTTACACCCCTCCGCCCCTCCCCTAACACCCCCCCCCCCTAAAAATTCTTAACAGAGGGTAGAGCCTATATGTGGTGTAATGAAATACCACATGCTATCAATGCCACATGCTAAGGTCCCCAGGTCGAGTCACTCCAAGATTAATGTATGTCGTCCAGTTACAGAGTTGTTGACAGTTGACAATTCATAATCATGGACGTTAAATATGAATCTTAGAGGCTGACTTCGGTCAGCTTGCGGCTTTGATAAGCCAATGGTGGCTTCTTCGCGAGTTCCTGCAGTCAAGTAATATATTTTTTTAAATATATAATACAGAAACCTGTTAGTGAGTTTTATTCTCATGATCTCATCGTCACACGAAAGAAAATATCCTAGAAAATTGAATAGAGAATAAATCTTGTAACATTTCGAGTATGCACTTTTCCATCGTTTCGTTGGATACTGTTTGGATACTGGATATATTGATTATGAATGGCTATTGTCGCCAATGTCATGCTGCCCTACCTTCAGCGTTGGTCACTTAGTATTACATAACGGACATTGTGTCGTCTTCCAATAAATCAGGGATTAGGGGATTAAGAGTGCAATTGAAGTAAGCCTTAATCGTTGTCTTCTATTGTCCACATGTATGGTATTAAGGACAAAATGGTAAATTGAAGTCAAAACCCAGTTTAGCTGCCTTCTTCAAACCATGTGTCTCATTCTGTGTAATCCTCTCAACGTCATGTAATATCTTTGGGATATCCTATCCAGCTTATACTTTCAATGCGTTCTCTGGGTGATGAAACCTCGAAGTAATTGTTCCGTGCAACCTTTTTTGAGATTAAAGTACGACAGCATAGCCGATCATCGTAACGGCCTCCTCAAACGAACAGAAGCTGTACATCATGAATTACATTACCACCCTCTATAAATAATTCGTTGCAAACGTTGTCGTCCGTCTGCTCACAACCCATACGTGGGGAGGGAAGGTTCAATCTCAGTGGGGTTGGGGTCTTTGGGGGGGGGGGGCATTTGGAGCAGCAGTGGGTCATATGACCTTTATAAAACGCGCCAAAAATTTGAAATTCGAAATGACGGCAAAACAAGGATTGTTTAGTTTTTGCTATTGCAAATTCTTGTTGGTAAGAAACAGAAAGTCAAAAGTTCGGTTCCCTGAATGAGTTCCAAGATCAAACAAAAGCTATTGTTCTATACGACGAAACTAATTGATCAGAACCAAAACTGGCTGGTTTAACCAAATCTGGAAAATAACAGGAGAAGAAGAAGAAAAGGAAGCAATTTTTGTCCCCGGTTAGGATAAAATGTACAATTTTTTTTTTATTTTACACTCATACCATTTATCTTGAATGATGAACAAACTGAGGGAAAAATAATCATTTCTACAGAAACCTTAAGGTCCATAAGCCAAGCTCTGCTGACGATTCTTTCGGACACGAAGAGAATTTAAAAAAAAAAGTATGAGACTGAGAGAAATAGAGCGATATATGCAACATAACAACACGCACGTGTAGACCGATAATGACGTCATTACACGCATGCGTACTAGAATAAACTACTACCAGCAATCACTTGAAACAGATGCCTAGAAAAGAAGAAAGCATTGTATTCACTTTATAGCCTAGAATTTCAAGTAAAGAGAGTATCATTGAATATCATAAATGCGAATTAGGGAAGCCAAATTTTAACCAAAAATGAAAGAGAACTCCACTTCATCCCATCTTTGTTCTTGGTGAAGGGAGAAATATTGATGACCAAAGAACTTGTAATACTTACTGAGACACATACATTTTGCATAGACCACTAATGCTAAGCGATTGACCTCTTCGAGGTCAAAGGGTCAAAGAGTAGCTGGCAAGGTTTACATTGAATATTCAGTGGATAATAATTTATGTCAACAAAAATGAATAGAAAAAAGCAAATAACAAAGTAATGCATTTTAAATTCTAATCACTACTTTGACCAGTCAAAGATTTTGATGACATTTCACTTCTGAATGTAAAACATGAATGACAAAATCTTTCAGTATCGAAGACCAGCTACAAATGTCAACATTTTTAGGAATCTTTAATCTTTTCGGCTTCTGGTAGAACATTCTTCTTCATAAAGCATCTTTTTCTCTTGCTTCTGGCAAAAACAAAAGAAACTTTCTACTTCTTTATTTTACACCTTAAACTCTGCTACATGCTAGCTAGTTAGTGTTTAGCTAGTCAAACATTAGAATAATGGCCATCCTTCATACAGATCAAACCCACGGGATACCAAATATCGTAGAGGCCAACCTGCCTGCCTAGAAGAAGAAGACAAAAAAAAAACCAACTGAATTTCCAGGATGGTTATCTTATTCTTCTGTACCAACGACAGACTTCATGAACTTTGAGTTAAATATACTGCCTTCCATCTAAAGGCTTGGGAAAAGAAAAAAATCACCAATTGTACAGCCATTGCTTTATACCCTACCCAGAGACTACACCAATAAATACTTGGTTCATAGCCTGAACAGAAACATTTGTTCTATATTCCTTAACCCGAAAACTCCCCCCCCCCCATCCCGCCCTTACCCTCCCCCAATTCACAGTGGGAATTACCCATGTGCATGTTATAAACCGAACAAACACAACCCTTTACCTCTACTAAGATATATATGTTTCTTCCTCCACAGCCTTGGCTGGCTGGGAACATCACAACATTTATCTACTGAGAGAAAACAACTATTAGGAAATGATTCCATCTCAAAAGATACTGTTTTAACATGATTTCTGCAAAGTTTCCCAAATTTAAATCTCTCTTTTCATTTTTGACACTAAATATGATAAACTGTTAAAGACTGAGTGCAAAAAAACAGATTCTACAATGCAAATCCATAAGCATATGTGGAAATATTTTGTCTTAAACAAGAACAAGGAGTGTATGACAAAAGTCAAAATTGATCCAACCTTGTCTATTTGTCTTTGCCAGCATTTTTCAAGGCTTTCCTTAAAGAAGCAACATAGTCCAATGAGTAATCCTAAAACCTAATGGTCTAATACTAACAATGTATTTCATTCCAGGTTTGATTGTTGAGTAGTATGGCATCAGCCAGTCACAAAATACCTACAAACTAAACATGACTTTATGTATTATTTTTGATTAGATCCTTGTAATTTGGCAAATATTAAAAAAAAATGATATATGTTATTCTCCCAGGCCTTGGTCTTCCAGGCTTTGGATGTTGTATTGACCAAGAATTTTTTTACCGAACTTTAACCAATGAGTACAGTCTAATACAATGAGAAATAGCATGGAACGTTAGAATTCCACACCACCCCCAATAAGACAGCTAGCAATTAGAAGTTAGCACAACCTTGCATTGAGACATAGTCTGTAGTCTAAATATATACCTCAAAATGCACAATTGATTTGCACAAGTTAGGGTTTTTCTTATCTGAGGAAGAATGCTCGCAGGATCCCTCCCTTCCCCCCCCCCCATGCAAGGAGTGAACTTCAATGACCCCAAGGGTCACCCACTTCCTTTGGAAAACTCTGGATACACTGCTGACGCTGAAGTGGTGGAGAATTTACAAAGTTGTATTGTCGTGTCTTCGCCAGTATGCTAACAATTCATGCTACCGTTTCATTCATTTCCGTTATCACTGTACAAAGTATGCAAAGACAAACAAGAAACAAGATTCTATGAATAGTCAACAAAGGAATAAATTACAAAGCTTTCCAATAATTGGATAATTGTAAGAGACAAAATAATAATTGTGATGCCCAAACATTTGAAATAACAAAATCATCTAAAACGAAAAATTTGGAGAAATGTAAATGTTTGTACCAAGTTTAGTGTAGCAAATGAAAAATGTAATGATTTTTTTTTAAAACAAAACGCCATGGCAACCGTTGCTAACGCTGGATACAAAAGATTGTGAACTTAAATATAAATACCATGACGACAACATATACTAAAGACACTGTGAAAGAGCACAAAACATTAGTTCTGCACATGCAGTGGTGTGTAGTAAATCGTAAAGAATCGATAACATATTGACGTTTAATACTTCACGATTTATGAAGTCACACCAACCTTCGACCTGATCATGTGTGTCTATTTCCCTTTTGAAGGGACAAGATCTAACATAGTCATGAACATATGGTCACAGTCTCGATGTACCCCTGGACGTGAGGGAATCAAGTCTTGTTCTCGTGCTAAGGTTTCTATCTATGGCAGAGTTTTTCCTAAGAAAACTTGAGCACATGTTGACTATAGTGATATGTGACGGCCAATACAGATCACACTTACAAAATCCAGTGGTATATGTATTGTGCTCACCAACCCCCCCACCACCCCCC
>KN883551.1:97698-111208 GCA_000934455.1 Apostichopus parvimensis | reverse complement strand
AATGCTTTCATTTTATTCTGAGACACTTCCATATTATTATGACACTTTCAACTTATCCTGAGACACTTTCATATTATTCTGCAATGCTTTCATTTTATTCTGAGACACTTTCATATTATTATGACACTTTCAACTTATTCTGAGACACTGTCATATTATTCTGAAATGCTTTCATTTTATTCTGAGACACTTTCATATTTAGGCAATGAAAGGTCTCAATACTTTCAGAGTGACAGATTTAAAGTGCTCGTCAAAGTTTCAGCATTAGTGATCGTTATTTATAATTCTTAGGCGATTCTTGGGCAATATTGATTTACCAATATAATCGTACCAGCAGTCCTTGCAAGGCTCATGGGATCGACTTAACTTTCTAATTGCTGTCGCCAATAACAAAGTTGAGATGACGACGAGAGAAGATTAAACTATACAGTGGCTCGTGAGCTTCTTGCAAGAGACATCTCACCGATGAAGCTACGCAACATGGTTGATTGTATCGATGCAAAGGATTCGAATAACAAGATTTCCACATTGGATGTGCAATTGGAAAGAATGAGATCATGAAAACATTCGAGTACTAAATATCCATGGCAACCATGAATATTCATAACAGCAATTATCCTAGAAAACTTGACAGAAAGAGTTACCATTCTGTAGGATACTTTAAAAGTTATGTGCAAGAAGAGCTTTAGACCGGCTGGAGGAATGACATCTCCGTCGAAAATTCACCTGTCATTTGGGAATAGACTACCCAACATTCCAAACATAATGATGTGGTAGATAGAGCGAGAGGTGTTTTCCTAATGTTATTCATTTGTTGACCATACCAATCATACAGACCCAGTTCATGACAACGGGCAGAAATAGTGCAATCCCTTGCACCGGCATACTCGCATCCAAATCGGTTAGAGACTGCCCTCTTTCAAAGAGTACAATCGTTTATTGCAAACAACTGAGAGAGGTCTGGTTTCTATTGTTGCAGACCGCTTCGACATTCTGTTGCTATGTATATAGAGGCAGAAGGACCTTAGCAACCATCTTTTAAGGTTGGTAACGTTCTCATTTGTACTGGATACATCCGTGTCTCCCCGAATGTATTCGAGTTCTCCCCGCCCCTTTCAGTTGAGAATCTTGACGGGTTTCTCGTATGAGTATATCCTAGCTCGTTTGTTCTTGTTGATGTGGTCCAGGCCCAGCCAAGGTGGATGTCCTGTCATGAACAAGTTTTAAAAAGCAGAGAAACATTACCTCCAAAACTCAGTTTTATAATTTAGAAGCAGATGGTAACTGAACAATGACCCAAGTTTACTCAGAAGATCAAAAAATCAGTTTGAAATACATTTTAACTATATCAACAATAGACAACAGGTTGGAAAATTACAAATTTTTGAAAAGAGCAACTAATACATTTGGATAAAACAAGATTTTTAACTGAGTGACATCCCAGTTACAAGTCATGCATGCTACCAACTGAGCTAGTCCATCTCGAGTTACACAGTCATTAGTTTCATGGTGATTCATGCATAGCCATATATAATTGATAAGGTGAGCAGTGCCTTGTACAGGTAAACCAGAATAGCTGTAGGAAACATTACTCAAGATGGTGTCTTTTTTTCTTGGACGACGACATATTGAGTCTAAAATGAAGCCTTACATCATCCTTTGAGATAGCTTTAATATAATTCAGAGAGGAAACAATGATAAAGAAGCAGCAACTCACCAGTTGGAAGCTGAGATTGAAAATCGACCAACTTAACTTGATAACCGTCCTCTGTAACGAAAAAAATGAAACAATCGAATAGGTTTAAATGTATGCTGTAAAAGGATCGAATAGGTTTAAATGTATGCTGTGAAACAATCGAATAGGTTTAAATGTATGTTGTGAAACGATCGAATAGGTTTAAATGTATGTTGTGAAGGGTAACAATTTTACAGCATCATCAGTTGGTGATAAAACAAACCTTAAATTGAATAATTCCATAATTCCATAAATCATTGAATTGAATAAATCAATAAATTGAATAAACAAATAGAAACATTCTTCTTATACTTTGTCCTATCAAACAAATTGTACTTTACTACCTTTCTGTCATGAAGGGAGAGGATTGAGGGATTCTTGCTTTCGAAATTTCTTTTGCCGATATTCAACTAATTTGGTTTTCATTATTCCTCCACAAATACCTTTCTTACCTTCATTGATATACCTCTGTCTCCCCATGGCAACGATTGCAAACTTCATCTGCAAATCAAAAGAGTGTGGCATTAGAAGAAGGAGAAGAAAAACGTTTCTTACAATCCCTGAAAGTTACCATTTAGTTCCCTCATGTGATGAGGAATATGAATCGAGAAGCTAACTAGTCCCCAAAATGGAAAAAAAAAAATCTGAAAAAACCGTCAAACCAGGACGAACCTTTCCAAAAACCTTTCCAAAAACCTTTCCAAAAAAATTATGATAATTATAATAATTAAACCCTGAATTTTTCGGCCAGCTTACTGTCACTACCAGGTGAAGAGGCATCTGAAATTTTTTCTAAAAACAACAAAAATATATCTCCCAAGTTAACCTCACAGACCTTTCACTTTTAAAACCAACATTGACTCACCTTTTCCATTTCTTTCTCAGAAATATCGAGCTGCTGCCTGACCTTGTCTTTGACATCAGTGAATGGTTCATCCTGGAAAGATGAACACCAAAAAAAAAAAGTGTGAGAAGGCACTAAAGTTTGAAGTTACAGCAACACTACACATTGCATCGTAGAATCTGAAACATTTTTGACCAGAGCCATAATAGTATTACAACAATGACAGACAACGATAGAGCTTGAAAGATGACCTTAGACTGAATTTTAGCCGTTCCATTTGTCAGAGTCCAAAAGAAGAACATCAATTAAAGGGCTATTTTTTGTTTCTATAGCTATTGTTTTTCAAGATATTCACCTAATGCTACTTATAGCTTAACTCCTACATCTCCTCTTCCCTGTTGGTTTCTTTCTTTCTTCTCTCCATCCCTTGTCTACTAATCCCACTAATCCCCTTACATCTATCTCTTTGTGTTCACCATGCTCAGTAACCTGTCTGTATTCTGTGCATGTTTTTGTCCCTTCTGTCACTGTTACTTGTCATTTAGCCTCTGAAGAAGATCCTGCTAGGATCGAAACGTCAGGCCAGCTTACTTTTACACATTAAAGCTAAACTGGCGGTGACGTATTTTTGTATTCATCAAACCTGGTTTCAATACGTAGCAATTAATGGAGTCTCGAACGACCAAACCACCAGAAACAGAACAAAACCAAAGATGAGTTTCCAAAAGTTTAAGCTTCTTAACATTTTCTCCAAACAATTTAAATCAGCAGTGAGAGCAACAAAGAAACGACTAAACATTATTTGATGAAAAACTATATTGAATGACGCAGGCCTGGTGGTTTACTCACAATTTTAACTTTAATGTAAAATGGAGTTCCAAAAGTGTTAAACAATTCCTTCTGGAAGTGTGCAACAGGGACAAGAATTTCATCTGCTCCTATGCTTAGCTGGTCCATTGGAACCTCCTGAAGAGACAAACCAAAAAATATATATATATGTTAACAATGAAAACTAGTATTTACAACACATCATAAAGGCATATTTCAACCAACAAAAAATCGAAAGGGGAGAGTTAAAAATAGTACACCCTTGTTGGTCAAATTCCTTATCTTAATATCTTGTTACTTTTGTGCTTGAATTTCAATATAAAGTCTTCATAGTCTACTCTATGGAATAAGTAATCTATGATGTCAATATCATGCCATTATGTCCTTCAAAAGCTCGGACTTTCCTATTTTTTTTATTGATCATTTTGTTCACTTTCTCCTTGAAATGTGATACTTTTCTGAGGGATGCTCCTCTTAGCTGTCAAACTACTCTATACATGCAAGGAATCCATGAAATATCAACTTTTAGTAAGATTTTATCGTCCTCAGACATGCCTTGTGAACTTATAATATAAATCAATAAATGAATTTACAGCAAAATGAACATAATGCCAAAACCCACCAGGTATGCTGCAATAAGGCACACATATCGGCTTTTGGTGTGTCTGCATACAACACAATAACACATTACACTAAATTTGTGGGACGCAAAAATCTTTAAAAAAAATGTTTTTTAACAGTTTCATCACAGTATCTGTCGATTTATTGTAACCAACTTGATCTTTTAGTTAGATTAAATGCATATCAAGTTATGTTTGAATAATATATAAACTGGTTTCAAAATTAATGCAATGTTTACATATCAATACAATAATAGAGTATTTTAAATATGTGCACCCTAGAACAAGCACAGTTGGAATTGAAGACTAAGAAAGTACCCTTGAAGAAAGTGGTTTGGCATTAACCAATGAGGAAGCATTTAATTTTCCACACCTACCCTGACCGAATCTCTTTCATCTTTCACTGCGTACTTACCTCTATCCTAAACGTCTTGGTCGTTGAGGTGTTCAACGACTCAATGAAGGCTTCCCCTGGTATTTGTGACAAAATTTTGTTACTTGTGAGATCTAATAATCTGAAATATGAAGGGAAAATAGTAGAAAGATTTACAGAGATGAAAACTAAAGAGGTCATGTTGACAAAGGATCTTGGATCAATATTCACATTTCTTGTTCTTCTTGTTTACCTTGTTTCATACATTTAGCTGGGACAAGGTTTTAACACTGTAGTTGCATATCATGCTTATGGTGGCATACTCCTATTAGAGTCTATAACAATCCGCTCGATTGTTCTCGTTCTGGAAAAGTGCCCAAAAGCAGCAGGAGAACATCTTTTGTGACCTGTTATCAATCATAATCTAGTTTTTTGTGGCTTGCATGTTGAAGAACATGATTGGAAGTACATGTGGTGAGAAAATTGGGTCAATTGAGGCAATTTTAGGCCCCTTTAGGCCTCCCAGGAGCAGCGTAGGAAATTGTTTACTACTGAGTGAAGAGGTTTGTTTACCAGTGACGAAAACTTCCGGCTCAAATAGCAAAAAATCTACATGGTCATGATAAGGAAAATTGATGGTGCCATGAAAGGCCAACTTGTCAGCTATCTGGTGATGGGTAGCGTTTAGCTAGTGAAAATTTCTATCTAGACTTAGAGACCAACATTACTTTTGTGATTTAGTGTGTAAGTCAATGGGGCCTTTAATGGGCGTATGCTACCTTATTGCTCTTGTACTGACAGAATATGCAGTGTGAATATCCTCTTTCCATAGTAAATAAAGTTCATGAACTGCTCATACTGTCAGTATTAGTGCTTTGTAGCATGATAGGAAAGTACAGTACAGAGTGTTACTAGCAATAACAACTCTCAACTAACTGGTTTCACACCCAGTTGGGACAATTTTTTCAACACTGTACTGTCATGTCCCGCTTCAGAGCACTTGTAGTGTCAGTACGAGCAGTATGGATATTGTGTTTCTATCAGATAATGGGTAAGAATTGTTTGAACTGCCAATACCAGTGCTTTGAAGCATAATACGGGAGGACAGAACAGAGTGGTATTAGCACTAGGAAATTATCCCAACTCGCTGGTTTCATGTGAACTCATGAATAGTCATGAATAGTCATGAATATTCATGTCGTTCATGAATATCATACTTGTCTCTTTGGAGCATAACTTTTTTCTATCACCCTTTGATGATTTTTCTTAAGGTATCTTTTCACAAAAGTGGAAAGAGTTCTCATCCAAATCCCTTTTGATAGTAGTATCATCAAAAATTCAACCATTAGAAACGAAAATATCATCATAAAATATACTCTTAATCAAATGCATTTACAAACATTTCATACCAAATCAGTTTCTGTTATGCTACTGTTTTGGCGTTTCCACAAAACACGTAGACTACTTTCTAGTTTTTTGAAAACATAACCAAATATATAAAGAAATGAATTGTTACCTAAGCTTGCCACTGCCTCTGTCTGAGAGTTGCAGGCTTCTGGCAGCTGCATCTAACAGTTGTTGGACAGTATCTGTTCTATTCGGGTATAAAACCAGATCCTGAAAGACAAAAGGAATACAACCATTGTCAACTAAAGCTGAAAAATTTGTAATCAGAAGCAAATATCTGCCTCACATGACTCTCCTAGTCAAATTCACTTTCTGCTGTATACTGAAGATCTTAGTGTTATGTTACATAAATACAACATCCGTGTTACTTTCCTTTCCCCTAAATGTTGTAACCAGTGGTAGGCTATGACCCTATACAGCATATTGACATTAACAACATTCACATTGAAAACTATTCACAACATAAGCTGACAGACAATTCCCAAGTTTCTCTGCTTAGATCTGAAACTGTGCACCTAGCAGGTTAATTTGTGAATTAGTTTACACAGTAAGTACTCTCTCCTGAGATATCCGTTCCAAATATTTATTATTTCCTCTCATTTAAAGCAGCATTTTGCGTCCTTTTCTATGATTTTTCTCAACCTCACTGACTCCACTATGCCATAACGACCTACATATCTAGCTTATCTATTTAAATCTTACTTCAAATGGTGGCATAAAAGTCCAAAAATTTGCAACTTTCAACTTTGTTTTTCTCCAAGATATTTTCCGTTGGGATCCCAATAAACCTCGCCCATACTATGAATATTTAAACACTACGAACGTCATTGACCAATACGTAATACAACACCATGCCTTATTTGTGTACAGTCTATATGGCAGTTGTACAAGGGAGTTCCATAACAACTCCCTGGTTGTACCAACGCAAAGTCTTGAATCTATTTTTAGCACGGCTCATACTAAACCTGCATCTCTGATTGGTTGAATTCAAACTAGTGGGTTTGGGGGAACTGTATGCGTTTAGTTTTAAATGTGGAATTTGTCGTGGACACTCTTCTTGTTATCTGCAAATATCCTTAATTACTCGCCAAATAACGTTGTTAGCAGGGGTAAACTTGGCTAATATCTTAGTTTGCTGTTTTGTGATTGATCTTTGTAAAACACTCGATGGACATGTCAAAAAAGTAGAAAACGGCGATCAAACGCAAAATGCTGCTTTAAAGAACAAGACAGACATTTTCAGGTTGTCTCTATCGATGCAATGTGTTGCAACAGCAACAACAACAACAACAGGGAGAACTTATGAAAGAACCATAAAGAACCATGAACCTTCATCTGACTGGGCTAGGCTAGGTTGTGCTAATTTTTTTGGTAAAAGCAAGAAAAGGGGTTAGACATAGCCTAGATATCCAATTCAAGTGTAAGTGTACTTACCTCCTCCTTTAACTTGCTGTTGACCCAAACACATTTGAACTGTTTCTTAATCTCCAGTTCGTCTATCTTGATATTAAGCTGTAACAAACAAAGAAGTTAGGAAGTGGTATCAGAGAAAGTACAGGGTCTTTAAGAGATGCACAACGTAAAATATAAAGAACCAAAAGGCTGTGTATCATAGAAGTTCACAAACTTGATTACGACTAATAAAACACCAAATCCACGGTATATCCTCTGAGATAATCAGGACTAATCATGGGAGGCCGATGTAAGGTTGAGGCACCAATTTTGGATATACTATCCCAGGTTAGGTCTGCAGACTTATATAACTAGAATTCTAAACCCATCATAAGGTGAAGTTAGGTATCAAAATTATGCTGATCTTTTCCTTTTCAAATTTGAGGCAAAAAAAAAACAATGGGGTCAGTCATCCAAGCTACGGATCACATTATTTACCTTCTGATAGTACAGCTTCTTGAGTTGCCTCGGTCTGGCTGGTGACAAGAGCTCCCTCAATGTTCCTTCAAATGTACATCTCAGTGGATTGCCAGGTGAATCCTTGTGCCTGGAATATATTACAAGGAGGAGGAGGAGCAGAAGTCAAAGATTGATGAACGTAAATCATCCTATTAAAACAGACTTGACTATTTTACAGGTCTTCAAAGAGGACGGATTTAAGGATTTAAAGGATGTGTTAAAAGAAAGGATGTCAGTCTTTGACAATTACGTAGAAACAAGGAGAAAATTGCTACTTATCCTTTACAGCTAACTGAGAGATGCACATAGGCACAACAAGAAAGTTCCAAATGTGTACAGTTTGTTTGTGTTCTAATTCTATGGTATTTATGTTCTGAAGGAGAAACAGAAGGGGGGATGGGGAGGACCCTTAGGAGTTGACTAAGTAAAAAATATATGGCAGATGATATGAGAGATACTGGACAGGATATAGGAAATATATGGAAGGGGATATGGGAGGGAAAAGAGAGGGCACTGGGCGGAAATTGGAAGGGGATTGAGGTGTGTTAGAGGGGAGGGGCAAAAATGGAGTTCATCTATTGACCAGAAATGGAAGCAGCAGAACAATTGAGAAGGGACAGTGCAGTCCAAATTTCAAAACAAGATGCAAATGAGCAATTCATGAATCCAACTTCCATCTTCACAGTTTGGTATATTTTTGCCCTTTTTTTTGGGGGGGGGGGGGAGGTTGTGTCAGATTACTCCGGTGAAAACGTCCTCTGGTTTCATCTAGCTTTTTTTGGGGGGGGGGGGGGAGGGAGAGGGGGCTGTCATTTACAGTGCTCAAATTTATTTCTTTATCTATTTGAAATAGTAGCTTATGCAATATTCAGCAAAGTCACACTGGACCTACACAACAAATTATCTTGTAATGCACAAAATGTTGGTTTACATCGTCACAAGTCCTTCATTTCAGACAAACCTCTTGACTAAACCTGATTAAGCAAAAAGTAACAGGCACTGCATTAGACTGTTAGTGTAATTTTCCAAGACTCAAATACCCATTTCAGTTATTTTCACAGCAAATATTTAATACCGTCCTATTTACTTTACATTTGCATACCAAATAAGGAAAAGTTACAGCAGCTCTTCCATCACTAAAAACAGTGATGCAAAATGAAAATTTTTACCACTTACCCCTGACTCCTGAAGAACTGTAGTAACATTGGATCAGTATTCAAGTGTTGCGCTACAGCTTTGGACACCTAAGATAAAAATAAAATATTCATAAGAATAAATTCATAAACAGTACAAAGTGAGGACACTTGGCTCAAATTTTGACATGACAGAGTTTGCAGCAGATTTGAAAGATACCTTTAGCAGTTCTTCACGAACACCTTTTTCTGGAATTATATACATTCTTGTAAAGTCTAGAAAATTTTGTCTTCTTCCTCCTTTTCAAACCAATACCTTGTTTTACCAGTACTAGTTTCCTTTGACGTATTCGGAGACACTAGTGGGCTACAGACTTGAAAAGGGGAGAAAGATAAATCCGTTCACAAACCTGATTGTAGAACATTTTCTGTGACAGTACCAATGTGAAGCCAGGATCGCCGGGAATGTTCTTATCGCAGAAAGTAACATCTACACGGTAGAACAGATTTCGGAAGTAGTCTTTGACAGTAGGCAATTCAAACTGGTCAAATTCAAGGTCATCTCTGCAACAAGAAAGGTTCAGTTTTTAAATAAAAAATTACAGATTTAGTACTTTGAAGCGATAAAAGTGGGCGTGAAAATTAATAATTCAGTTACACGTCACGCATATGATGACGATGTTCGTCGTAGTAAACTAATCGCGATGACATTGACAACTTGTTCTCCTGAAGTCATAGTTGAACTGTTCACCTGACAGAGGGTTTAAACTAATTGTCACTTTCCAAGAAGTCTGACTGCGGTAATAATAATATTATTAAAGGTTTAGAGAAAATGACCCAACGATGCTTCTAAACTTTGGGATATGAATGGCAAATTAAAACTGTGCTGTGTGTACCTCTGCCTCACTGAACTGCTATAAACCAGTTAAACGAACCAACAACTTGATCGAAACAGTTAAAATCATAGGTATGAAAATAAACTAGTCAACTCTGAGTGCAAAACACGAGGAGATTTGCCAATAAAGGTTCATCGAGGTTGTAAAATTGGTTATTCAAATGACATGAGTTGTTGATTCAGGTTTATGAAAGAGAGGGCCTACCAAGATTAAACAAGGTCATGGGTATTGTTCAAAAATATGCTAGAAAATAATAATCTATCAAATAATAATCATCTAGGTTCAAACATCCACAAGTATTTTGCAGCCACCCTCAAGCCATTCCCATCTTCTGATGCATCTCCTTGTCTAATTGTAATACACCTCCAAGCCTGACAAAGATTCATTGAATGGAAATATGAAAAAACATTTTCTAAAATAAAAAAATATGGGCAGGGTCAAGGGAAATGTAACAATTGGGTTGAAATTGGAAATGTACAGAACATGGTCAAATGTGGTATGGCTAGATAGGTAAAGAGTTATATTTTACCACTGTGCTTGCAGAAGAAAAATATACCAATTTAATAAAAAGTTATAGACATATATAACACATGCCGATTTGCACTTGTGTTATGCCAAAAATTCTTGAATTCTGGGGATATTTATAAAACCAAATTTTTCCTAGTACAAAGATGACTTAGAAAGATTAATTACACAACCTAGTAGTCATGGTCAATATTATTCATATCACAGGAATAATTCCCCTTCAATGTCTATAACTTGTCAATTAGCAGTAATTGCTAATTACCTATTTTGTCCCTCCGTTACCTGTCCCTCCGTTACCAAAAAAATACATTTTTTTAAATATCTCAGTCATTCAATGCTGGAAAAATTTCATAATTTGTATAAAACACTTTTATAGGATCAACCACTAAAGAAATGTTAAACCATGGTGTTAGCTACTTTTTATGCTAAAGTAAAGAACAACTGAAGTAGTGTCCCTCCGTTACCAGTAACGGAGGGACAATTGTTTACTGCAAGATTGTGCACAGATTCCTGCCAGTGAGAGTTTACTTGCTACTTGTTGTGTTCTAAGAATGGAATTCTTGACTTCCTGTTTATGTGAAGAGAACAACAGCTTGACTAATATTAATGAATTCCTCAGAATGTGAAATAATGGAAGTCAAGAAAAGCTACGTTTGAGTTAGAAAAAAACCACACCACAAACACTGGCTGGAAGGTACAGAATGGAAGCTTTCATTCATACACTGCTGATGCCAACCAGTTCAAAACTTTGAGCAATATTTCAGCTGTGAGAATCAAGGACATTTTCTTCCATTTGCAAGAGCTTCCAAAGCCACTTTCTTCAGCAAGAGCAAACTCAAAATTTGTTGATCAGGATTAAAAGAAAATACTAGAAAAGTTTGCAGACATGTTCAAAGCATAGTTGTGATTGGAATATTGTTTTTTATTTTTATGATATTGTTGTTATAAATATCGCAGGAAGTTAATATAGTTTCTAATCCACAAATATTACATTCAGGCATACTGAACCTTTCTGCAGTACAGTACTGTAGCTACTGTAACTGTATCATGTTATGTCTCAAAATGTTTTTGTATTATTATTGTTGATAGTTGTTAAATTGTTATAATACAACTGCATTATTACAGTATGGTTTTATCATTAAAGTTAGAAGTTACCTAAACATTTCACTTTTAAGCCCTGTATCAATTACTGCACCAAGTGGTTTCTGCAAAGTACTAGTAGTATTTGGAAGACAAAATGTGACTGGCATACTACTGTAATGAAATTTCTGCACATGGTACCGTACAGTACACCTGTGATATGTCTACTGTAAATTTGTGATTTACTGACTTGTTTTGAAGTGCACTAGCCACCAGCCCCCCCCCCCCAACAGTTGCTAATAATGCAGTTAGAGAGTGCTAAATGATGAAGAGTGTTCTGTTTAACTTGTTCTTTTAATCAATTTCTTACTATTTTTTTCTTACATTTTTATTAACCACTAATATTGCTAATGTTTTGGTGAACATAGCTGTTGGTTTAATGTTCTTATCCTTGTTTCCCTAAGTAATATAACTTTTAGTCCAATAGCAATAAAAATATTGAATCTGAAGCAGCAAAAACAGGCAAAAGGCTACACTAAACAACACTGAACATTTTGTGTCCCTCCGTTACCATCGGAATTGTCCCTCCGTTACCGTACAAAATCAACTGTAGATTTGACAATTGATGCCTGTTCATCTAATTTTTCCTTGGTGTATGTGAAGCAATGTACCAGCCAACACCTGATATAAGTTACATGGTCAGTGCAACTTAAGAACAGTGGATTTGACATCTTCCAAAAAAAGTGTGAAAATGCGTGTTCATTTGGTGTCCCTCCGTTACCATGATGTTTTTCATGCCATATTTTTCCTACAGTAACAGCCACAAGAATTAAGTTTATGGGTATGAAGCAAGTAACTACCTGTCTAGATAACCACACAAGAAATTGCAAGATACTCCCTCAAACTAGTGCAAAGAGAGACAAAATGTGTAAGGAATACAGTCAAATGTCCCTCCGTTACCGCTTGACCCTGCCCATATATAATAAATGGCAAAAAATGTCCTTTACCTCTGGAATACAATAATATCGCCATCCATAAGCTCCTCCAGGCCCTTATCTAGCTGCATAGAGAGATCCTCAATACGTTCTGTTAGGTTTGGTTTCACCTCCTGAAAGAAGAAAATCTCATCAATCTCAACAACGTTTGTCATATCTTCAAACTTGCTTTACAGTTGTGTCAACAGGAATCTTTCAAAGTCATCCTGAAGGAAGCTCTACTCTGCCGCAGCGTTGCTGGGATGATACTCTAGATGTTCCAAGCAGTCAAGAAGTGGTATACAAAATACAACCTGGGCTGAAAGCAGTATTTCCAAACAGTCTAAAAATGAAGGTCCATTTTCATGCTCGTTACGGCACAAAGAACGAATGAATGGTGTATAAAGTATACCCTGGACTCCATGGAGATTCTTATATTTTGAAGCATGCAATACTATTGATATGCATTCAGGTAGGATCCAGGTAAATGTCTTTAAACTGTTGCTGTTGCTTGAACTGTTGCTTTAAATCTCCCAAGCTAAACTTTGATACCTTGGATGTGTGAACATCTATGAGACACTTAAATACTAACATTTCATAACATAACACACTGTGTTCATGTATCTGCAGCAGGCTACAGCTTTATATAATGCATTGGGTTGTTACTATGCAGCCTACTTTGCCTATATCCTACAGCCTACATGCCATGTAAGAGTTACAAGTAACTGAATACTAACCCGCAATGAAGCCTTTGTGGGTTCAACCACACATGGCTACTGCTATATTCACACATCAGTGGATATAAACCCCTCCATCCAACAACCAGTATATGTGGTTCAACGACTAGAGAGTTACTTAGACCCGTAATCCAACATAAAATAAAATCCTGCATCCCTAACATATAATGTTATACTTTCTGTTTAATAAATTTTCAAAAAGTTTTGTTAAACTTTGTGCCTAAATCTTTCACACGGCAACCAGCTACGTTCCATGCAAGGCATCAAGTGCAACATGTTCTTACCTCATAAAGGGCAAGTGTCACTTTATCTGAAAACCCAGCCTTCTTCCTCATAGTTGGTAGTAATTCCTCTGTTGAATTTAACGGAAGAAAATCATTCAATTGAGACACAAGAAAATTTCACATTAATTTTCTTATCTGTACAAAACTTAATCCTGAGTTTTCA
>KN883551.1:84779-97093 GCA_000934455.1 Apostichopus parvimensis | reverse complement strand
TCAAAACTTACTCAAAATCATTTTTAATTGTAGCAACTATATCATTACTAAAATTAACGATCATCTTTAAGATAATTATTTTGACAAAAGAGTGTGAGTAAAAAAGTTTTATACAAAGATCAGCTGTTTTTATCCTATTTTCAATATTTTTTTTTCTATTTTTCTTTGCAAAACAACTTCTGAAATTCATGTTATTATTTGAACTATTAATTTTAGAGCATACTTAATATGAAAACCATTCCAAGTCAAGAAATGAGTCAGTTGCATATGTTCTTATTGTAAAGAGCTGTAGGGCACATCTTGACTGATCAGAGCGATATGTAAATTTGGTGTTATTGTAATTGAAACAACACCTGCACTACATTAATATTCGCAACCATGCTAGAAGTGACGAGTTTTATCGATGACAGCATAATTGTCAGTGTTGATCGAATCGTCTCTCGGTTAGCAGTCTGTATCATACTGTAATTACAGAACTGGTGCCCCTCGAAAAACAGACAACTGTCAGCGACATTCGTTTTTTTTTATTTGTGGAACGAGCCAAATGGGAAACATCGGGGGAAATCCCAACTTCTGTGAAATGACCAACGGTGATTTTGAAAGATAAGAGGTTCATCTTTGTAGGAATATGCTTACGTATTTTAGTTCTGATGGGAAGGTAAACGTGACCGACGTAGGCAATCTGTTTAATGGCCGGATCGTAATATTTGAGGAAAAGTAGCACATCAGCTGAGAAGAGAAATATGCAAAACTTGCGATAAAATGAAAGTGAAAAAAATGACAATAAATTTAAAGCATTCCTTTTCTTATTATCCAAGTACTGGGGGAATTGGGGATGGAATTAAAATTTCTTTGCTTTTCACATTTTTACGGTGTAAAAATATCAGATTCCATGATTCTCATTAAACAAGTGAAATTCCAGACCTTTTCAGCACCAAAACACATTACCCATTAACTTTATCTCGCAATTCTTAGAAACCTTGCTACGAGTCATATATCATGTAAGAAGTGTTACAAAGATGATTTTTCCCTACTTTTTTCCAGATTTAAACTGAAATATTCAAGGACATTCAATACCTAGAAAAGAGGTATTCATGTTTCCTACTATTTCCAACATTTTCCCATTTTTTTAAGATTGAGCGGGAACCATGATATTAACAATCTTTCTTACGATATTTGATCCCTTCCAGTACAGTCACAGTAGTACAGTCGCAGGACTATACTGTGACAGTACTATACTGTCACATAACGATCCACTGTCACTGGACCACACACAAAGAGTAAACATGATACTTACTTTCCTTGTCGAAGGCTTTCAGAGGATTGTTGGGGCTCTCAGCCTCTTGGGTCTCCAAGAAAATTTTCCAAACATTCTCACCATCAGCGACCTCCAATATCTATGAAAATGGCAAAGAGAAATGGAGGAGAAATGTCCAGTGATAACTTAAAACAATAACAATTACAAGAGACATGGTAATTAATCGGTTGGAGGAATTCACAATTACTCTGCATAGAATGAAACAACTATTTGTTTGCTCGTCATTATTTTTAAGAATGAAAAAACAAGACAGATTTTCACTTTCTCACTTTGCCCAGTGAGGTATAGCACAAAAGTGTATGGGGTCTGGGGATTTCTAGATTATGGGCATTTTGCCCCCCCCCTTTTTTTGTTCTTTGGTCTTTCAAAGGACTTAGCTTTAAAATAAGAAAGAAGTACTGTCCAAAAAAAGTTTCATGAGAGCCTTCATGGCAAACTTGAGAGTTAACAGGATTCACACAGGGAGAGAATGAGACGTACCGTTTTATTCGGGTCCTCCAATTCTATCGCCGTGGGTCTACACGTCTGGTTGGTCCTCTGTGAGAACGGCCAGATTCGGATTTGATCCACTCTACAGCCGATGGCTTGTGCTAACATCTCCATCACCTCTGCATACCTTGCCTTCTTCAGAACACGGAAGTCCCTGCGAAGAATGAAGAACGAAAATCAAACCATTCCATAAATTGCAACGGCGGTGATGTAGATGTTTGGAGCCCTCGTTTGTGATCGAGTTATGCCAACTCTGCTGTTTTAAAGGGTTGAAAAACGAACCTATTTTTCTTCTTTTTTTATCTTATTTTTTTTTGTGGTACAATACTTTCTCGTGATGGAAATTGCCGGTGGTGACACAATTGTAACAAAGCTAACAACACACTTTGTACTAAACAGTTGTAAACGATGAGTCGAAAAGTGGTATCACTGAGTGACTAGCTTTGGATCTTTATGCCACAGAATGACTTCATAAATTCATCTTTCAACTTGACAAACATTGTGTCAGCAACAAGTAGTATAAGACTCACTTGACATGGGCTCTGTCTCCATCGTAGAGGTCGTTGCCTTGGTAACCATAAAAGTCATCTTCTGTGATGACCTGTATGGTCATGTATAGATGTGCTTCGTTTCTCTCCTTTCTTCTTTGGGCTTCTAGTCGTCTGCGGTTGAAAGAAGAAAGAAAATCAATTGGTTGTTAGAAGAAAGAATCTTACAATGTTGATGAATCTCACACTGAAGATCAAATATGAGGGGGAGGGGAGTTAAAATAAAGTTAAATGAGGGGGAGGAGGGTTAGGTGTCGGGGAAGAACATGGTTACTAGCTAAACATTTAATATCACTTCCATCCATAGTTTGAATCCTCTACACTGCAGTGTCTCTGTCACCAGTATAAAGCACCCAGGGTTGTTCCTCACAAACAGAGATAAACAAACATTCCTGCTAACAGTGTCACAAACGCTACTGCATATTGAGATACTGTCACAACTAAACCCTCCGTTCATCTAACCCAGGGCTTCCCTAACTGGGGTGCATGAACCTCCAGGGGGTGCATGAGTCCATCCCAGGGGGTTCGTGAGACGTTTCTGAAAGTCAAAACTAGAGTACTTTTTGTTAAACTAAAATCTGATATATGTACAAAAGTCATATCTATAATCTAACTCTTTTCGCGTTCCATAGGCATATGTTGTCATAGTAGTAAAGTACTGTGCATGTGATAAATAACTGAATTATGAAACAGACACAGGCCGCATGACTTTGGTGAAGTTGGTGTACACATGACAGTACAATAATACACTATGAACTTGATCTTTTACATACAAAGCATTGTTATGCGTATTATAGTATAATAATGACTCAGATCGTGTTTCGAAAAGATGGGGGTTCGTGGACAACTCTGACATCCACAGGGGGTTCGTGGGGGCATAAAGTTAGGGAAACCCTGATCTAACCCCTCCCTGCATTTTAATGTCCCCGCCCAACTTGATTGACAATGATCGCTAAATGAAACCTCGACGAGGTTTATTGAAACTTACTTCTCCTCCATTAGGGTCTTCTTCAATGTCTCTGGTATATCATTCTCACTGACCGCCTGGAGGATATCATCTAAAGGGAAGGAAAAGAGATACAAATAAATATACCACAGAGACCATTGGAGGATATCATCTAAAGGGACGGACAGGAGATACAAATAAATATACGACAGAGACCAGATGACTAAAAATACGAAAACAGTATATCAGAGAATATATAAAAGTAAGAAGTGGTCTTGTAACTTCATAAAATATACAAATCAACAAGTATGGGCTGGAAAAGTGAGAAAGGCTTGATCAGAAAGTATGATTTATCGGTGGAGACCGTACGATTAAAAACAGGATTTTGGTGGGCCAGCATCAGTGGAGTAGGAATGGTATCATGAAGGGAGGTGTGGGGGGGGTATGGAAGAGTAAATGAGTGAGAGGGCGTAATCAGAAAGTATGATTGGTTAGTTAGGGTGGGACAGTACGATTGGTTGGGTGGGACAGTACGATTGGAAGGGTGGGACAGTATGATTAAAAACAGGATTTAGGTGGGCCAGTATCAGTGGAGTAGGAATGGTAAATCATGAAGGGTTGGGGTGGGGAGGGGGGGGTAGGTGAGAGAGTGGCAACAACAGTGTGAAGTAGAGACTGGCTAACTTACGTTTACAGCTGTCTCTAATATACACCAACATGTAAGCATTTGTGCAATTCCTGACCATCAGTTCCTCATCGTGGCCCCCAAAGTTATTGTCTATGGCTTCCTTCTTGGTACATCTTGACACAACATCGTCATCAAATTTGCACCACTGGAATATCAAATATTAATAATTAGCTTTGAAACATTTATTCATTGACATATCATTTACCTTGTAACACATTTGAAGTAGTTCATGAAAGGTTTGGTACAGTTACTGGCAATCGTTCAACGAATTGTCCAAAAATAGTTTTAATGCCACCTAGAGCATACAATTAGAGGCCTTTCTACAATATGGCATTTGAAAACAAACATATTTTCATGACATGGGCAGCATATCAAAAGGCACATTACTGACTGAACTTTTGGTCACCTTTTAAGTTTGGTAACCTTGGGAATTTAGCAGCAGCAACATAAAACAAAGTGTAAGATAAATTATCATTGCCTAATGATAGCATTACCTGTTTCTTTTTCATAGACAAATTAATATCTTTCTTAGGGATGGGGGGAGGGGGGAGTGGAAAGTGCTATGACAATTTATCTTTCTGCTAAACAATGCCTGTAATATCATTCCAAGGTGTATGTGTCTTTATATATAAAGACAGTCACCTCGTATTAGGATCTGTTACACTTGCATGCATTCTTTGTGCAATGAAATGTACTACCCTCCATTGCATAGCTTGTTCATTTTTATTTTGCTTCTGTTTTTGTGTTGTTTTAATGTTCTGGCATAAACAACTAAACTACCCACCTCTATAGAATAAAGAAATTTCTTGAAAGTGATTGATGCTGCATCAGGCTTTAATTTCCACAGATCACATAAACTTTCAAATGCAGTAAACCTTGGTAGGCAGATGTTATCATTGACAATATTTACGGCTGTCCTTGAAAGAGTTAGACCTTGAGGCAAGAGACAACAATTCTTGTGTAAATTCTGTTACGTAATGTACACAGAAAGCATGAATAATAAATTCAGGTAGGCTATGTAATTTGCACATACTTTCTTTATTAATAATAATCATAATAATATTTGCTTTTTATATAGCGCTTTATACCAGCGATAGGTCTCAAAGCGCCTTACAGACGTTATATTACCCCTGGTTAATGATAACTTGTCCCAGCAGTTATATACTTCCCCCAATGACAAGTTACCTCACAGGTACCCATTTAACCCCTGGGTGGAGAGAGGCAAGTGAGATAAAGCATCTTGCTCAAGGACACAACGTAATGAACTAGGCAGGAATCAAACCAGCAATCCTTGGATCACGAGTCCGACGCCTTAGCCAATTGGCCACCACGCTCTTTAGCATTGGTTTGGTGAATTTGTTTCTTTTGTTGTCAGCTGCAGAAAGTTGTTTTAAATATGTAAGAAATAGTTTGGCAATGTCTTCATTGCTTTGGCCTTTTTTCTTTGTATTTTACCGGACATTTGTAAGTAGAACCCTTCACAACAATAGCACAGTGAAGAAGGACTCACCTGTGGCTTTCCCTCTGTACTTGTGTTTATAAAGCCCACGTAGTGACCCCCGTGATTATCCCCGCTGTGCACAAGAACTGAGTGAAGAGTGTAGTCTGCCGGGGTGTCTTCTGGGTCCTTCAGGAACGGGTCAAGGTTCAACTTGGAGGGAAACTCATATCTTTGGTTGGAAAAGAAAAGAAACACAATACATTTTCCATAAGATAGTTGTATTTGTACATAATATCAGAGCCATCGTTGAAAAGTAAAAAATCAGTCATGTTTCAGTGAGCTAACAACCTCGAATTCTGATAAGATATCCAATGTTTGGTGGCAACATTTCTTATTCTTTCGTTGCTAACAGCAAAAACTGAAATGTGCATATATAACTGGTACATTGGTTTAAGTCATTGTTTTCTGTGCTTTTGTCCATGGGATACACATGGGTAACGATTCATACTCATTGGTTATGTAAGTGCAGTAAGGTCATACCAAGGTCAAACCAACACTATGCCTAAAAATCAGCAGGTTGTATTTAAAGAATTACTCTATATACCTAAGGTTCCTAAGAGGTTTAACTAAATTTATTATTTACAGGAAAGAGGTCCAAAGTCACTTTTCTCAAAAGTGACAATACTACCTAGACAGGCATTCATAATAAGAAACAACATTACAGTGTGTGACAAAGAGATATAATTAAGGCTTTCTTCAGCAGTAAAAACATCTTCCATATGAGTGGATGGATTTCCTCCGATCACCTTTCAAAATTGTACTATTAAAGTGTTATTATCTGTGCACCCATAAGAAATCAGTGATCATTTCATTCAACTTTAATTTAATAGGTTTACTAGTTTTCCAAAGACATACACCTAACTGCTGCTACATCATACATGTTTCCAGATAGAAAAGCGAAAATTAATAAAAAGCGGAGCCAAATAATGATCATATTATGTATCATTTTATGGGTTTGGGGGGTGAAATCACGAACATGTCGTGTCTCATTCGATGGGTTTATTGAAATCTTTCTAAACCATCTTCCTGTAGGCTGCTGTAACGTCACAAAAAAGTTACATTTGTTGCCAGATAGAAAAGTTAAAACTAAGAAAATGCGGAGCCATATCATCATCGTAGGTTTAATTTTATGGGATTGTTAAAGTATTCCTCAGACAAACACCTTCAGCCCGACATCACAACATAACAGAATCTACTACTAGATAGAAAAGTGAAAAATCAAGAAAAGTCAAGCAGTGAAACCATGATCATGAATATTTATTAATATGATCATGAATATTTTAATATGTTACCTGTCATTAATTTTGATATTTGAGTCTGTATGTGGGTCGTACTGGAACCTCATCAGTTGTAGGTGCAGCAGAGGAGGAAAGCGTGTAAATATTACACCCTTAGCAGCTTCCTGGCGAGCAAAAAAGAAAATATATATATAGATGTATATATATTTATTTAATAATATTGCACACTGTAATTGCCAGAAAGTTTTTCAATAACATCAAATTGCACATTCCAAGCACCTGAATTTTTAATTCTCTAAAAGTTTTTGAACAAAAAATAGGATTGGAGCCAGTGACCAAACATGAGACACAAATTCTTTTTCTAGCCGACTGAGCCATCTAGTCCTAAGGTGGTGGCAATCATGTACAATGTTTTCGTGCTGGAAAAGATGCTAATAAATTTCAAGAAATAATACCTCTTTTTAAAACATACAAGCCAAAAAAAAAGACATAAGAGAATAAAATTCAATGATGAATGCCAAATTGAGGGAGGGATCAAAACACAGCACTGTTTATCAAAGATATATCATTTTCACCTTTAAACCTCCATTTCTCTGTCACAATATCTTGAACTTCTGGTATGACTAAAAAGGGCAGCCTAGCATAGGTTTCTAGAGTCCTATCCTTGCAAGGTTTAGGAAGCTTCCAAACAAGCATACTAGTTACAGGGCACCATGTCACATATATCTTGTTGTGATTATTGTTATCCCAACAGCCACAACTCTCTCAATACATATCCCTCTCGTCACAGACCAAAAGCCCTCCATCCATTTTCTGGTTTGTCTGCATTAAATCATTGAGTTTACTGTATACCCATCAAACAAACTGCACATATAAGCAGTAGAAACATTGCCTTGTCAGTTTGCTGATTTTCATCTGACCGGGGTCTACTCACCTGAAGACCGTTGTCCCCAGCATCGTACTTATTCTCTCCTTCTAACTTTTCTGTTGCTATGTAGTCCTTGAATGACTCATAAACTAAATAACATAAAACACAAAAAGGGGGAAAGAGAGAGAGGTATGAATGAAATCATGTCACGTATCATCATGTCACATAAATTGAAATATTCTAACAATTCAAATTGTCCAGCAAAATTGGTCTCTACTGTGAATCTACCTACGACTCTAAGAATGGGAGTTTATCTAGATCCAAAACTCTGTCCGTAAAAATGAGAATATTTAGTTTTTATGATTGAAGCTTACCATTCTTTTTGCCCTTTATATTCAGCTGAATATCGTAGAACGGCTCCGACCTGATGGATTCGTAGTTGATGTGCTTACACTTAATGTATGACTGTGAGAAGAAGAAGAAGACACAGAAAACATTAACATATATCCACACACGTGCGTACAAACACAATCACACAACGAGATGTCTCTTCATTGTTTAAACTATTACTGCTGTTCTCCATTTTTTGCTCAAAAGTTTCTCTAAGAATAATCATCCCTGTGGCTTTCCCATCAATCGAATCTTACAGATTTCAATCAAAGAGCAACGCTTGTTATCATCCACCATATGCTAACATGAGTAATCATGAACCCAGACAAGATTTGTACATAAGCAACAAAGTTTAAAATTCCGGTTAAAATTCCATGATGCCTGTATTATCGTCCACAGCAGGAAACATTAAACCTCTCAATGATGTAAAATTCACAGACAAACAAAGAAAATGTTGTCGTATAAGAAACAAGGTTCAAATATCGTACAAATCGGTAAACTTTAGCAACGCCCTTATCGTACACGATAGGATGAAAATGAAGAAACACCACATGTAGACAAAACACATTTCCGTCTGAGGTAGAACTATTTGCTTTATTAAAGGAGGATTTTTCGGAGAAGTCTTTATGTAGGCCATCTGGTTGGTGTCAACGTTCTCCGTAAGCTTCATGACACAGACGACAGGGAGGGCCACATGAATTATGCAACAATATTAGAAAATAATGGCTTTTAAATCAACTGTCTTTACCATACATTTGAAGTTATATCATCTGCAAGCATTGTTTTCATTTTCTGAATACTGACAAGCGACGTTCAAATAATGTGACAGTCGGTAGAACGATTCTTGAACCGCCCCATTTTTTTTTTTCCACTTTTCTAATCCTCTTCAGAGCCCGAGACCTCATTTATTATTTATCAGCGGGTCGTTATTTCACGGAAAGACTTTCACAAAATGCTTTCATAAGCGTCCAATCAATCCATTCTAGATGTAAGCTCTCCCTGTTTTAAAGAGGATGACATTAAAACATGCAAGTCATACCTTGACAATATCTGATCACGAATTGATATTAAAGGAGATACAGACCCAACCATTATCTTTACCTTATATGAGAGAGATCTTTGTCATGAACAACTCCCCCCAAAAACATCTAAACAAAGCAAAATGTAGATCTGTTTGGGAGATATGCTTTTAAAAGGTACAATACTCGTGTCTAAGGGCAGTAATCTCATAAACCTATGATGTCATGGTGCAACTACTAAGGTGTGAAACATTTCACTTTCCCTTTGTTCATCATTTCTTATTTTCAAAACCAGACCCACCTCCCCCTTCCCCCTCAATCTCTCTGGTCACTTCCCCACCCCATCACAGTTATAAAGACTCAATCTACTTACAATCATTTTGCCTTCAAAGACCTTTGGAATGATTCCTTCCACGCAGGTACTCTTCATCTTACTCTCGATGTTATCCAGGAGCTGCAAGAAAGAAAATATTACAGGTAATCTTGCCTTAGAACTGTACTGCTGTACGAGGCTTATTTATAGAACTGTATCCTTTCATGTGGACCCAGTCAATGATGGAAGTGTCCAATTCATAAAGGGTCCAATTAACTAAAGGGTCCAATTCCTCAAAGATCCTCAAGATCAACTTCACAGTGGTGGCTCAGAATTATGAGAGATATTACAGTGTTAATGCTGTCAAGGCATATTAAACTAAGTAGTCCAGTCGTTTTAATTGATGATCCTCAGATGTTTAAAGCAGGCCTCAAATTTCCCGACGGCCACGACGGCCATGGCCGACGGTGCCCTTCCAAATGGCCTTAGTGCCTTTAAGAAATCTGAGGTTTTTACGGCCAAAATGGCCTGCCCTTTTCCTCCGATGGCCGCGGTGCCCTTTTTGAAAACAAAATTATATTTTATGTCAACCATAACAGCATTGTTACGAACCAAGATTCGTGGTATTTTCTGTTCCGTCCGTTTGTCAACAAAGGCCAATCAGAGTTCATGTTTACCCCCACGGGCAAAAACCACGCCCATCCACCACTTTTTTTTTTGAGAATCAAACCACAAGTTCACCTTGACAACTAGGTCAACGGAAAACATAACAAAACACATTTTTGAATGAACTTCTTTCATTATTTCTTTCAAAAAAACCACAACTTCTTCTGACAAGAACCAAAATTCCTCCCAATCCTACAGATAATAGGATTCGTTTGAAAATAAATATATCATAACAATCAACCGCAAGGTACAGGGTTTGCAATGTCACTCCATTACAGAGATTTTCATGCTAAAAATAGACAATGATGCTTTTCCAAAATTCCTGTGATTTGATTGGCTAATAGTCCCTATCCATTGTCTGAAAACATCTTTCCACCTGTACTGCTCAATGAACACGTAGTTGCTTAACAATAATAACTTGCAACGTTACTTTTCCCTGTGCAGAGATAGCAAAGTTTGTTGTATAGGCTATCGTATGTGTGCACTCAAATATCATAACGTTAGGCCTTGCTGCATACCGTCCTATGTAACTTTTGACAACAATCACTCTTGGTACGAAGATGCACTTGAATTGTTTCTGAGACTATCACGTAATATTTTAATCATTGTTTTGATCAGAAAATGTTATTAGTTGGGACAATCTTTGAATTGTGTGGGAAGCTAACATCTCTGATCCAGAATAGGATATTACATCTCACAGTATGTTTCTTCTCTCTGCATTGATAGTTTGTTAATATAAAATGTGCATTCACACCACAGTAATTTGGTTGCAATTTTTTTCGCGGTAATTGACCGCGTTCTTCAGTAAATTTGATTGGTTCAACGTTCGTGTGTAAACTACTGTGAATCGTCAAAAGTAGACTTTGAATTTTGATTTTTTTAAATCCACATTGTGTAAAAAGCTATTCACATAGGCCTACTGTAATTTTGA
This sequence comes from Apostichopus parvimensis, assembly GCA_000934455.1. Classification (NCBI taxonomy): domain Eukaryota; kingdom Metazoa; phylum Echinodermata; class Holothuroidea; order Aspidochirotida; family Stichopodidae; genus Apostichopus; species Apostichopus parvimensis. The sequence goes on along the minus strand of KN883551.1, from coordinate 86,178 downwards.
TAATTGTTTGCAAAAAGCCTAGCCCTGGATAAATGTTGGATAAGGTTTTGAACTGTGTGGAATATAGCGAGAGATATGCACAATGTAGTAACAGATTTTTGAAGATTTGGTTGTTGGAATCGCTGCAAGGTCAAAGCTAGTACTTTGGAGTTGGCGAGTAGGGAAGTACAACTACAAGGGCGGACCATGGAGCTTTAAACAGAGTTAATAGCTCCATGGGCGGACGAAGAGGAGGGGTGGGGGAAAACATTGGTTGACCGGCAGGGTGGGCGAAAGAAGTGGTTGGCCGGGCCGCGCCCATGTCAAACAGCAAACTTAGGCACTGTGCCATCTGCACTATCTATTGTGTATCCCATTCACTAAGTACAGGCAGTAACACGATCACATCTTTACAACTAAACTAGTAAAAGTAGTTCATGAAATAAATGCAATTGGTGTTCGATCGGGTGCAAGCTTTTTTTAACGTGACACAAACTTTTTGGGAGGCTTGGTGGCCCTGAGACACAAACTTTTTTCTCTAGAAACATTATTGGATAAATGGCACACAGCGGCAGCCAAAACAGGGAGTGTTTTGTGTGTAAATGAAATTTCCCCACGAAAAAAAGAAGGGGAAAATAACTGAACATGCTCTCAATGATCACATGCACAGAGCGCGTCGGTTGGACTTATCTTGCTGTTTATTGAATAATATTCAGCATCAATGAACATTTAAAAGAAATTACTGTTGTTAGTTACATTTTCAGCATTAACCCTATAAGTATAACCACCCCTATAGCAACCCATCAAACTCAAAAAGGCATTTTTGGTTGAATGTTATTCTGTTCAATTAGAGTTGGCATGGATTGAGGACTACTCCAGTATACTGATAAGGGTTTACAGTTAACATGAGATAACCCCCCATAATCAGAGTCTGTCCATAAATTTATGAGTTGAATTACCATAACGATGGTTGTTTTTGCTTAGAGTGAGGAAGGATTCGAATAAGAGTAGGGATATTTTATTGACAAAAAGGAAAGCAAAGTGAGAGAGACCACCTTCTACTGTTCTGCTTCATTAAAACAGCCGCCAGGACCTGGGACAGAAATTGTTTCATGATGTTTATTCTTTTTGGCATTATTGCCCTTCGTAAGGATGCAAGTTGGCCTTGGTGCCTTACCTCATGGCCTTGGTGCCCTTTTAAATTTGGCCCCATTCAAGGCCAAAATGGCCTTGCCCTAAAATTGTGAAATTTGAGGCCTGTTAAAGGGTGTGAAGATTCCCACAAAAAGAAACGTCTAATGCCTGTTATCTGACCTAGTTTTGATTGAGGTGTAACAGAAGTGTAAGACACCACCATCGATCCCAGAAAATACACACACAGCTTGCTACCGTCGGTAATTAGACACTAGTGTACAGTCAG
>KN883551.1:50584-68708 GCA_000934455.1 Apostichopus parvimensis | reverse complement strand
GGAGCGTCGGCTGTGACATGAGCTTCCAGGATGATAGTGTCATCTTTAACAAATCCCTTCTCCTCGTCTAACATTTCCTGGACAAGAGTATAAGAAAGGTAAGAGAGGGTCAGGTATATAATTTCAATTTCTTTATTCCAGTATAAAGTACAAAATTTATAACTAGGACAACACATAATAATGATACACAAAAAGAGGTAAAATGTACAATAATGAAAGCATGAACCAATTAGAAATAAGATGGAGGATTAGAAGTTTTTTTTTTTGTTTTTTTTTAGAATGAAAGATTTAAAAGGATTAAAAAGATTACAACAGAGATACTAAGAAAACCCATTTTGAATAAAAACATGGCTGCTCTGTAGATAAATGAGTTCTTAACAAGCATAATTCTAAATTATACCCCACTCAGCAGCATTTAACAAGTAATGAATTGTAGGCGACACACAGTATTCCACTGCACACCTTTAACACAGTGTATTTCACAACGAGGCAAATAAACACTCTGGTTCGCAGACTGATCAGGCCTGATGCTTTCAGAGAGTTTGTAGGTTGTCGCAAAATGTGAAGGTCCTCCAACCAATGAATTTTTAGCTTTCTGCATGATTAATTTGGAGGGCATGACAGGGGAGTTTGACCACACTAAGAAGATTGTTCTCTGGCTGGACAACCTCGGTGTTAGTTTTGGTCGTCCGACCTGACATTTAGTCATCTCGGACTGCTGGACAGACTGCAACAATCTGTCGTGATCTTGATCTTTCTTAACTGCCACCTGTTTACATAAATATGTTTTTTGATGCAGATATGGGGACGGATAAACCTGTTTAATTGTGGCTGCATGTTGTCCTTTTTTCACTTTGCCACAGGATGAGGCAGATCAATACCTTAGAGACCAGTGTTCTGCCCCTTCCCCTCCCTTCCTCTCCCCCCTCCCTTTCTCTCCCTTCAAAATTGGCTTACTTACCATAATAGAGACTTGAAATCAGCATTTTAGTAGCATATATTGACTTGATGCATATGTATATTTGATATATATGATTTTTTATATAGCGCTTTACAGACGTTATATTACCCCTGGTCAATGATAACCTGTCCCAGAGACAATCCCTTCAGTCAGCAGCAATTATATACTGCACCCAATGACAAGTTACCTCACAAGTACCCATTTAACCCCTGGGTGGAGAGAGGCAAGTGAGATAAAGCATCTTGCCCAAGGACACAACGTAATGAACTAGGCATGAATTAAACCAGCAATCCTTGGATCACGAGTCCGACGCCTTAGCCTATTGGCCACCATGCTCTCATGTTACTTGCCTTAGGCAGGCAATGAACCAAATAAATCAATTCAGCAATCTATTTCACATGAAACTGACAAACAGCAAGAAAATCGCAAGAACGGCTGCCATGGAAATATTTGCATAGATGCCTAAAATGTAAATACGTTACTATTCTCCTACCCATTTCTATAGGAGGAGAACAGTAAAGAGTTCATCTCAAAACACACTTACATTCCATGAAAGGAAGTGGCTGAATCCCCAATCATTTTCTTTGAAGTAAAAGAGATGCATGATTTCTGTGAATAAAAATTAGACAAAAACACATGAAATATGATGATTATTAAACGTAGTACTACCAGTGTTGGGGAAAAAGAGCAAATACGATACATTATATCTCATGAAATGAAGATTTTTTTCCAAAAATATCATCACAAATTTACCATGAAATTTCTCATTACATTATCTTCTTCAGTTACCTTATTTAAAATATATTTTATCATGTTGAAGGCTATTATTTGTAATGCCAAATATCTCGCATTCATAACAAGTCCGTGGGCATACAAGTAAAAAAGGTGGTAGCGATTACCTAACAAGTCAAAAACAGTGACATTTTTACCAAATTTTAACCATGAAGTTCACACTGCCATTAACTATGGTTCCAGTGACAAGCAAAACCAGCACTGTAATTTTTACTCTTGAAGACACAAAGGCATGTTTAGAAACTTTGGCAAAGTTCTAAACTTCTAATGAAGTAATAAAGTGAATGGTAAATGAGTTACAAAGTTGGTACAAAAAAACCCACAAATTTGGTGATCAATTCGACTTACTTCTGACGTGATCTTGACCACCACTTTGATTTATCAACCTTAGTTCAGCTGTGGCCTGGCAAGACCAAGATCTGAAAGGAGAATATAAAGTGACATCAAGAAAAAAGTGTGTATAATCAAAATTCACAAAGATGTCCAGAGATGAATACCTACAGAAAATGTAGTAACATTCTGATTTAAAGCCATTTGCTCAATGGTAGCGGTAGCACACCTGCACTGGACGACTACCAAACCATTTTCTAAATTGCGTGGTCAAGTGGAGTCAGATAGAACCAGGCAGGTTAAAAACACTAAAAGGGCAATCAAATTATGTCAGCATCCAGTTCTTTTCAAGCTACTGTACTTTAGGCTCTGTAAGGTAACAAACGATGATCACCCAGTGGCTTGCATGTATAGGCAACTCCGCTGACACTATATTCTCTCATAGATGTGTGTGCCTGCGTCGTGCATGCATGTGCGTGTGTATACTGTACATAAGTTTCAACAGTAAAAGCACACAATAGAAATGTTTCCACAAGAAGGGACTGGGACAGAGAAATCAATGTCTGTACACAGTACAAATTCATGGCTATTTGTTTGTTTGTGGGTGGGTGTCTTTCTTTTTTCCCTTTTTCTCCCTTTACTTTTTTCTTTAACATTTTCCTATATTTTTTCACTTCCCCCACCCCACACCTCCACCAACCTTTTTCTATTCCGTATTCATTCCATATTGTTTATCAAGCACTTGAATATATGTTTTCAAACTGTATTTGAAGACTCATTATACTTTATGATCACCAATATCAAATTCTCATACAGACTTGTGGTTGTGATTTACCAATTTTGAACTAACATACTAACCATCTGCTCCCTTGGATAGCTTTACTGTATATTATATTCATAGATATCTGCTGCCTTGGATCTATACTGTATATTATATTCATAGATATCAAGTGAACAGTAAGTGTAATTTACAGAGCAATTTAAAAAAAACAATCATGTGATGCATGAGGGTCTTGTAAATGTCATATTACCCCCCCCCCCCATCAAAGTTTAATTAGGTGCAGATAGATACCCTACAGCTAATTTATTAAGGTTCTAATCTCTAGGTTCCGTCTCCTATTTCCAGACAAATCAAATCTCTCATTACTGTATGCAGCAGGAGGGAAGTAATAGCTTCATTGTAAGGGATGATGGTTCAGCCCTCTCTGGTACTGTAGACAGTGGTTAGGGACTAATTCAGTGTTTTAACACTAAACAAATCTTAAGTGTCTCATAAAATTTTGTCTATCACAAAATACTGTGGTTACTGTGTATAGAAACTTCTATGTGTTACATCTTTAGACTTGTATAACAATTTGACCCCTTTTGCATGGTATTTTACTGGGTAAACTATTCCATGGGGGTAAAGAAAAGAATATATATTCTGTCATTTTACTTTGTTCAAATGTGACTTCAGAAAAAAATGGTCTTCTGTAATCATTTAAAACAAAATAATAAATCATTAAGTTACTACAAACTTAAAACCAAACAATTCACAAAAGAACATGCAACTGAAGAAAAGTAGCGATTCTTTAACAATTTAAAAATTTTTTTTTTTTTTTTTTTCTAGTTCACTAAATGGAGGTGAAAACTTGACTACTGTTTATACAAGTTTATACATTACACTGTACACTGCTATGGAAAATGAATATCAACTAGCATTGATTAAAAAAAAAATGTTAATTCATTTCAAAAAGTGGCTTTACATAGGCTGATAATACATTTTTTTTCCTTTTGAAACTATTTAGTGATATATTATTGTGTGCTCCTATTGATAAAGTAATCTGACTGATGTGTGGAAAAGGGTAGATGCCACACAATGAGCCTAGCAAGTTTCAGTTACTGTATGCATGGCACACTTTTTTCCTGAGCAATGTAATTTGTCTGTCAAATAAACCTGTATATTCTGCCCAATACTCTGGCCTTTACAGCACAGAAGTATATTTTGTTGAAGATCTTCATCATCACGAATGTCAAAATTTAAATTAGAGAAAAGCCCTCCGGCATTTTGTTTGCTTTTTTTTTCTCACGCGGGTTGAACGGAGGTTCTATAAAGACCGGAATTTCGAGTCTAGTTGCTGTTACATAAGTTAAAGGATACGGACAGTGGGTAAGTCAGAAATTTTAAATGCAAAGAATATCGTAAGAATTAATTGGTAAAATCTGTTGGTTTTGCATCAAAATGGTTAACAAATTCTAGCAGAAATGGCCACTTTTTTTTAAAATCAAAATACCTTCCTGTTATATTTTTTTTCTTTCTTTTTTATTAAAATTAGGAATTTATATCTAGCTCTTTCCAAAAATCTGCCATGCAAAGAATTTCCAATCTCTGTTTAAAACAATTATTTGATACTGTGGAAGCAATCTTTTAACATCTTACTTCAAATACCCAGCTTTATGCCTCAGAGTTTCAAATAATTTCAATTATAACTTCAAGCTAGTCTACAATTTTGAGTTCCAAGCATACTGTGAGCACTATAAATTTCAAAAATTTGGTAGAAATTTTGTTATCTGTGCCCCACAAGGTACATTGTCAGACAACCTACAGTGTGTGCTTTCTTCCTTATCTTACTCCTATCTGAGAGAGGCTGCGTCGACATGGTATAGACAGTGGTTGGGATTATGTGTAGACTTTAGATGATAACATGCTGTATATATACATCAGGGAAAGTAACAAGACAGCGACTTCATCACCATTTAAATGGTATTCAGAACAGCAGATTTCAAAGGTGGGGGAGGGGGAATATAGGGGAGGGGTGGAGAAACCCTGAAAGACCACGGTTGGGATTATGTGAAGACTCTGGATGATTACATGCTGTATATATACATCAGGGAAAGTAACAAGACAGTGACTTCATCACCATTTAAATGACCATCCCATATCCCTTGTCCTCTCCCTCTTCTTATCCCCCCCTTCCCCTCACCTCTCCCCCCCCCCCAACCATCACCAAAAGAAGACATGCAGTTGATTGACAAAAACATTCCAGGAGACTTAACAACAACTTGATATTCTAAGTACCACCCAATCTTCTTTTCTTTTGTTTTTGTTTTATTGTTTTGTTCTTTGTGGGGGGTGGAGGGGCCAACTTACTGTGATTCAGATTCTCCATTGCACTGCAGGAAAAAGCCGAGGCTCTTTGATGGTCTATCTCCACTTTGAGTGGTTCGTAACATTGCCATGATCTTCCTGCATGACAGAGAGAAAGAAAACAAAAGAATATTAACGGCTATTTTTCTGCGAAACATATAGAATCAACTTCACCGTGATGCTTCATATTAAAAATGAGACCGTAACTAATGAGTGAACTTTTTGATCGGTGAGTATACTGTACCAAAATACGCACATTTCCCTTACTTGGGAAGTTACAACTGTATTTAATTTTGCATGGCACTGTTTTTGCTGCTGTAGATTTTACCACAAAAGAAATCATATTCATTTTTATGGAAATATATACCATCAGTAGCAAACTGTTTTACATATGAGTGTAATGCATGGAGGAAATAGTGTATCAGTTACAGTAGGTATGCTATAGCCTTCCGTGTGTAAAAAATTAACTGCTTTGAGAAACAGTTCTAAGATGAAAAGGCAATGATATGTACTTACAGTATCTCATGCAAACATGAGCACACATCAATTGACAATTCCAATGACTGTGAAGGGTCTCTTGACAAACAAAGGCTTCTCATAAGAACAATGTTACATCCTACTAAACTTGCAAGGCCTGATTCTTTTATTAAATTTACAGACCTTGAAATCAAAAGAATTTTAGGGAAATGGCAAAATCTCTTACTGTACTAGACTGAATTTTTGGCCACATGTATTGCATTATGTTCTAAGAACAAGCTTTCTTTTCATTAAACCAAACAAAAAATAACAAAAAAAGGAAGGGAAAATAGAAGGGAAAAGAAAGTTTTCAGAATAATATGCAAGAGTAGAAAGCAGCACCATCTAGCTAGATAAATTAATCGATTGGTGACTAATATGTAGGAAATATAATTTTTGTCTATATACGGCACACGATATATTATCTACTAATGACAGGGAATTGACATTGGCAATATTTCGATGCTCAGTAAATTCCATATTCAGCTAGTGTTTTTTTTTTTTCAATTTTAATTTATATATGTAGTTAGCTTTGATTTTTTTCTCCAATTTCTTATAATGATCGTATTATCGTTATGGCGGATCGATACCTCAATTTATACGTCAGAGAAGGAAGATGGAGGCCTCGTCTTCCTCCTGAAAGATCAAATCTCACCCGTTCTCCCAGCTCTCCTGCCACCTCCTTCCACCTGTCCCCCTGCCTTCTTACCCCTGACCCCCTCACATATTAGAGACTTAAATTTGTAAACAAATGTTCACCCCATCACTCACCTTCCATCGTTTTATTTCTTCCTCTGATTAGATTTGGGGCTGACTTAATAAACAGGTGAATCCTGTGCACAATTATACCTGACAAACATTCAACAACATACCACGCGATTGTGTCATTATGCAAACCTGTACAATATTTCACTGCCAACAATAAGTTTTACTAAAACGTTGTATCTAAATGATATACCAATCATTAAAATTTAGGTGAACTACAGCATATTCTAGACAGTGAAATATCAGCTGTGCTCATGCAAATACAGTTTCTTCAAATACATCACAAATATTTCTGCCCCCCCCCCAAAAAAAAAGGAAATTCCATTTCCTACTATCTAATTTATAGTATAACATGGATACAAATAAATACAAAAATTACAAAAAGATCCTCCACTTATGGAAATGCCTAACAAATGCACTTTTCAGAATAACATGTTGCAGTTTTCAAGGCTATTTGTCTGTTATACAATGCTACGGTTACTTTGTATAAAAACTGCTATCATTGCACTTGTATAACAATCTGCATAATGTATTGTTTTGTAATGTTTTGTAATGTATTACTGAAGGAAACAGAGGCATCTGGTACAGTGCACGTTAAAACCTAACCGAATCTTAACCATTCAAATACTCCACTTCCCCTACTAATACTGTATAACACGTTGTATAATGAAACTGAACTTGAAGCTAGTGATACTGTAGTTACTGATACTCACAGTACAGCTTTGGTTTTTAAAGCATAATATTAAGTTTCTTTTAGGGTGCGATATTTAATATTATCAAGCAAAAAAAGACCGGGTTTAGGAAGTCAACTTGAAACGAGATAAACATAAATTGATAGCACAGAGGAGTAGGAAATATCGATGCAATTCCCTGTTCATATCTAATGTACAATTTACTAGCAAGAAGAAGGGGTTCAGGATGCGCCTAGTCCTTATGGAAAGTTTACACTTTTGTATCCCCAAAACCTGATAATTTTATTTAATGAGCATGCCTGTGCAGTACATATGACTTTAACATTACTTAAGTTAAGCACTTCAAACAACAGGAACACTAAAAGCAACAAATATGCTTTCCGTTTGCATTTTCAAAAATAAACACAAGTTCGCTTTTCGTTCTTCCTTGGCGAGGGGTGATGACTTACCATGGCAAGTTACGAACAATGCAGGGAGTGCTGAGCGACGTATCCTTCAATTTACTGATGCTCTGTACAACATGGCGGAAGGTAGCCTCCGAACGGCTGTCATCTGAAAGATCAAAACAGCCGTGGGATTAGAAATGACTGTACGGAATCTGAAAGGGTGTCTACATTCACGGGATGATAAAACGACAGACTCGACGAAACATCAAAAAGACAGACAGACAGACAGACAGACAGACATGATACATGTATGTTACTATAGAAATGTCCACACTGAATTCAAAACATGACTGTAGGGAATCTGAAAGGGTGTCTACATTCACATGATGATAAAACGACAGCTCGACGAAAAGTCAAACGAAGACAGACGATGCATACATTCATGATAGGTTACTATAGAAATGTCTACACTGAACAGTGAATTCAAAACATGACTGTAGGGATAGAATAATTGGATGCCAAAATTCTCATACATGTATAAACTGTGACATATATATGTAAATTGACAAAAAAGGGGTACTTTAACTTGTGCCAAATTCATGGAATAAAGCCTTAAGAAATGAGAAAAGAAAACACATCAATTTCTCTTTTATATAATTTGCTGCACTGCAAGCTTAATAGATATCAACAATCGTTTCCATGTTGCTCCATATGGCCTAGTTTTATTGACTTCTTCTTTTCCTTCTTCTGTTTTTACTGTTTAACATAATAAACTCAAGTCTTCCTACAACCCCGTTTGTCAGTTTTTATTATTCTGTTTGTTTGCAAAGGATATAAAAAAGCAAGAACAAATATGTGCAGTTACTACAGTAGCTGCACAAATGAAACCACCGTTGAATTCTTACAATGACTGAGATATATAGAACAGAAATACTGTACATCAGTTCAGTAAGTCGAGGTACTGTAACTAACAGTACTGAATGGATTGGACTGAATCTCAGAATGTTGGTAACGTTTTGGTAATATTTCGGGGTTTTCGACACATTTTCACTTTATGCATTTCAATCCACACACTTTTGGATTATTCTAATAAAAAAAACTACTCTTATGTGAATATTGATTCTCCAGTTGAAAGACTTTCTCAGCTGAAATGATACTCATTAACTGGCGGAAAGCCAAAGACAAAATGCAGGCATCTGATAAAATGGTAGGCAAAGTACACAGTACATCAGCTCAAAATGAAACCATTGCCAGAACTATTGCCACAAAAGTTGAGTATCTGTGACTTCCTTTCTATGTCTTGGCTACTTTGGGTCATCATGTTAAAATTATGTCTAGAATTATCCCATACAGGCTTTAAATTACTGCTGGTTGTGGCAATCGGCAAGTACTGTACTGACTCTGTTTGGTAAGATGATTGCTGGTTAATCGACTGCCGTTAGCCGGTCTGGCTACTACTGTACATCACTCTTCAAACCTGTGTTAATTTACATGAAATTTACACAAAATAGTTTACTCCTTTTGACACTAAAATTTTGATAATTTACTTTTCTCTCTCAATTGACCATCGATTGGTTTCGTTTCAACCCACAGTAGAATCTGTACCGAATTAAAGGCTGGACCTTTCTGAAATGTCTGATTGAATTTGACCTTTGCACTTGATTTGGTAACGATACCGAGAAAGCAGGTCTGTGCTACGAAATATATGTCATATCGAGAGGAGAGATTGATCACTCGCTATAGTACTGTAGTTGACCTTCATCGCATGAAAAATGCCAGGGAGCTATCTAGCAGTTGAACCAGTGCAACGTGACTTTGAGGAACACTGCTTGCTGCGTAGGATTGGCAAATTTCCTGGGATATGGTCGTCCACCAAATTAGACACGAATACTCCAGGGGCACAAAGAACATACAGCAGTAGGGCATTTGATTTGACAACAAAAAGGGGCAAACATTAGGAGAAAAGAGGCATGAAAGAAATATGCAAAGTGGAAAAGGATTCTTCGCAAGTGACTGTAAGTAACAGGCGAAAGGAATTTGCAAAAGGAATCGGGCAATCGTGAGACCAAAAATTCGACATTACACAGACTCACAGAAATACACGACGAGAATTGTAACCATGGAAATCAGAACAAAGAAAACTAGCAGGCAAAGGGAAAATCTCTCACTTGTTACAGTACAACAAAGTGATGACAATAAAAATGTCAAGATTAGTTTGGGATAATGGGATTAATCAGGGCCATGGCTAAAGAGGAATATAATCTATGCGTAGAATGATCTTAGAATGGGAGCTTCAGAAGGAAGGGAAAGTGGACATGAACCGACAAGGGGTCAATTGGGGAGGGGAGGGGGGCAGTACTAAAATATTTTCATCTTAAGGCTTAAGGTAGCTTTGAGCGCATTATGTTGACTTGTGACAGGTAAGCAAGGACTGAAGTACAGTAAGTGCACAAGTACTGTATATCCACAGAAGTCCCATTGAAAAGTGCTTGTTCCAAGTCTGCAATTTACTCTACTTCACGACCTGAACAGATTCTCACATTCCCTTTGGCATAAAATATTACAAAATTATATTCTCCTGAATGGCTTCATCTACTTGAAGAAAGTAGAAAACAAGAAAGAATTCTCTGAATATAAAGACATAATCAACAATTCTCAAATAGTGTGCATCTTTCAAAACCAGTGCAAGTTGATACAGTACATGTGCCCTGTATAAATGAAGGTCAATGAAATGGGGCGGGAGAAGGGGGAGGGGAGGGGGAGGGGAGAAGACAAACCTCTTACACTTCAAAACACTGGTTTTGAAGTACAGTATCAGAGTAAATACTGTTACCAAGAAATTGGCTATGTTCATAATACAGTATGCTGTACGGAAAGGGTTACCCATTGATGTCAAAGTAGTTTTCATTTATTTGATTTATTTGAAGTTATCACAATGAGTCCATTATGCCAAATGTCACAGCTCTCTGGCAGGAACAAGGCCGTGTATAAAAGTGAGGAAGTGTACAGTTTACTACCTACTGTGCAGTAATATTCTGTGGCTGGCATGAAACCGGTTCGTAGATGAATCATCGCCTACTGTGTATGCACAATACCCAAAAAGTAGTAGCCAACAAACAAATACAAATGATCAAAACTTTGGCCTGATCAAGGAAATTGGAAGTCAAAAATCTATGGCCTAAGAGTCAAACATTTTCTTCAATATTTTGAAGACTCAGAATCTGCTGTTCCAGAAGGTCACTGCCTCAAGTCCAAATGTAGAGAAGAAAATTATAACAGTCCTGGATAAAAGAGGATTCCAGCCTTGACTCCACCTTCCAATCACTCGCACTTGTCTGTCGAATCTTTACGTCGGCAATTTCTGCTTTTCATGTCTAGCTGTTTACATGTGTAAATATTACAATGAAGCAATGCTAATATATGTTAAATCTATAGACCAAATTCTAGAATATAGAAGAGAAACAGACATACATGTGTAAATTCCAAAATTCCAAACTTTAAAGTCCGAGTGGTCTCATGAGAAGGAAGGGCAGTGACCGGAGGGGGGGGTCCGATCATAGAGGGTGCACAGTGTTATTTTTTTACCAGGACTTTATAGGCACGGTAGAACGAGGTTCTAAGGTTGTGAGGAGACAGGTAAGCGAGGAGCGAAGTCAATAAAGCAGAACTAAATCAGACAGCTATTTTCTTCTTCTTTCTTAAATTGTAAAGAAAAAAAACATGAAATCCTCAGATTACTTTTTACCTTCAACTAGGGTGTCATCTTCTTCCTCCTCCTGGCCATCTTCTCCTACCTTGATGTCACCATTCATGGTGACCTCTTCCCCCTCTGCTGGGACCGATTCCGTCTTCTGGGTATCAGTCACAGCTGGCGTATCGTCTGGCTTTGTCTGCTCGGGTGCTATTCACACAAAGGGAAACAAGTTTTCAAGTTTTAATGACAAATCTATTACTCAGGAATCACATACTGGTAGTATCGCATATAAACTGTACATCAAATAAACTAACAGCATCATATCCAGTTGGCTTTTGTGATTCCTTGCCATACAATTTACTTAAAATTCCAAATACAGTGTAACTATCTGACTTATGTAGAGCAAGAGAGTTAAGATTGTCCAAGAATTAAGTGAGAATGGGAAAAGATTTGTAGAAATCCCTTGTGGGCATCAACCATATCATTCACTCATAAAGATTTTACAGGGCACTTATAGAATTATAAACCAAAATGTTTCAATATCCAGAGAGAACTGTCTTCCTATACATGTGAAATATAGACACATTTTACCAACTTTGAGCGAGGAAATCCCTGTAGATAGTTGTTCAGAGTTACATGACATTGTTTATATACTGTACTGTACTGTGAAATATTTTTGAGAATATGGCCTAGTTTTCCACCATTTTAAATGACCAGTTCATTCCTTGAGCCACTTTGGGTCCATTTGAGATAAACTGATGACCCCTTGAAGCTCAGAGGAAGAAACCCTTATGGGGGATTTAAGTGCACGTTTAGAGCAAGAGTATGAACTCTGAAGCAGATTTCATTACCTGGATGCCAGGTATGTTTTATTGAGTACCTTATAGAGCCCTTCACAGAACTAAACCGAACTGAATTTGATCAAATTATGTTCACCCTGAGAAAATCATAGCAGTGAGAATTCACAGATTTATTGTATTTTTAATTTTAATGTTTAAAAGGTTTTTAGACTTTGATGCCTGTTTACCTCATGTGACCTTTAACCTCTACCGATTTCATTAAGATTCTTGCACTCACCAAGCTGGATCTACATTCTAAGTATGAAGTTCAAGAAAGATGAAACTCTTGTGTTATCGTGTTTACAAGATTTTCACTTAAATGTTGACCGCAAATGACCTTTGACCTCCAGCAATGTCAATAGGGTTCATGTAATCGACAAGCTGAATCTGAATACCATGTATGAAGTTTAACAAAAATGTACTTTTTGAGCTATCATGTACACAATGTTTTCAGACTTTGACCACTGTTGACCACTGAACTTCACAGAAAACAATAGGCTTCTTGTACTGAATAAGACAGATCCACATACCGAGTATAAATCCACCATTAACTTTCTGAGTTACAATGTTTACAAGCAAGTGTCACATACACACACACACACATGCCATCACCATCGCGTAGATTCCAAATGGACTAGCTGTTACTAATAACTAAGATGTAAAGTGTAGCAGTTGTTGTACAGAGAACTTTGATATTTACAATATTTTATGATTAAAGAAAAAGATAAAAGCTCATAGCCTTCAAAATTGTTAAGAGCGTAAAAAATGTTATAATTGACTAATGAGACGAGGTACGTATTGTAATGTGTAATGCCTAAAATGCGTAATGGGTAATAGGTTATGCGTAATGTGTAGAAGTTCTAAGTAGACAAAAATTTCTGACAGGTACTGTGTACAAGACGTGCAGTAAATTGTAACATTTCATTTATATCATGATTAAATACAAAAAAGAACAATACATTTGGCTTTTATGAGCATTTTTCACAAAGTGTTACCATATACCACCTCCCCCCCCACTCTTCCCCCTTCCTGCCCCTCCTACAGTATTTCAACAATAACAATGACAATACCACATATCTCCAACTTCCAAGTCTCCCTTGCATTGGATACAGTACATTCAGTATATTCCCATACAATACTGTACAGTAGGTACTATGCAGACAAGGCTGTAAATTACAAACAACAGTGTTTACAAGTTTTACAGATTGTCAATTTAAGTTAACAATAATCCGTACATCAAACTACAGTATATATGACATGCAGGCCTCTGTATAATATCCACCGTTCTGTTTAATCACATACAAATTCATAACATGGGATATAACACTGATCACCGATTAACAATCATAGTTTACAGACAGATGTGACAAAACAAAACAAACTTTGGCGTAGTACTAGGGACTTGAGGTGAAATATAATTTCCTCCATACTTTATATTGCTAGTTAGCTGCATACGTATATTGTGGGCTGGTATTATTCAGGTTAATAATATTACTGTACTATTATACATTATGCACAGCATCGATTCAAGTGCAAAACACTAGACTTAGCTTGGATCAAAGATTCATACATACAGTACAAGAACAAATATTAAAACATATATATATATGCAAATTAATTACTAGAGACCTGCACAAAATGCACAGTATTACTAGAGGGACTATATAAACAATCAGTGAAGTGTAAAGACTAACCCACAGATATAAGCAACAACTAAACAAGGGATACCGTAATGAATTGAACAGGCTGATCGAATGGCAGATGTTTCCGCCACATCGCGCTACAAGCGAGATTCAATTCATACATAAGTTTTGCAAAATGAAAGTAAGCTTCAGGACAAATTATGTCTGATTAATATCTCGTGTTTAGTATATAATTAGTGTACAGTATTAATCAATTGCAACACACTGCAGTTATGCAAACATCCATATTTTTTTGTACCACGAGAGACCTTTACGAACAAATGTGCCATCGCAATATCAGATTATTTTATGTTTTAAGGCGGAGGAGGAGGAGGGACGAGGATAGGGATGAGCGGATGATTATATACATCTTAGTAGACTGTTACTGTTGTGTTTTGTATTTATCATGAAATTTCTGTGAAGTTCCTATTCAAAGAAACTAACATGTACTTCTTTTCTTTCAATTTTTTTTTTTTTCTATTTTTTAATTTGCTCCTTTTTTCATTTCATTTTAATCAACTCAGATACACAGTGGGTGTAAGTTAACTGTCATTATCATACAGAAAGTGCAGTGAAGTCACTGCACAGTCTGTGAGTGTTCATCCAGGTCAGCTCAGCAACAGTCATAAAGGATGCTGCTTTTTGCCTGAATCAATCACGAAAAATTATCTAGGCGGGAACTGTGTATAAGCTGGATGCCTCCCTTGATATCATTGTAAACAAATAACTGTAGTCTGGCAGTCTAGCAGAGCTAACTAGTTCACATAATAACACACGAGTAGACAACATTCCAAAATTCAAAATTATAAGTATATAATCCTTATTGATTATGAAACATACTATAATCCTCTTTTCTATTAGTCAAACAATAGCAAAAATTGAAAAAGATCCTAATCTGAGTTTTGAAGATGGAATCTGAGGGACAACAAAGAACAAAAGATATATGAACACTACAGTAAATTACAATTTAGGCAAATTACGCAATTCCCAAAACAGGTTGGACATCTACCTAAATACTGGTAGCAGTTACAGTACTGTACAGTTTATCACATTCTTAATATCCTTTGAATAAAATACATTTTGTTGACAATCTTTAGATGGAATTGAGTTTGAGTACTTTCCTAGTTCCAAGAGATAATACATAAAAGCCTCCCTTTGTTAATGATATGATACTCCATATTGCCATGTATACTGTACATCCATGGGGAGCCAATACTTGCCAGAGCCTAAAGTCATACTGGTAAAGGGCATCATGTTCAAATTGCTAAAACAATGGACTGGCGATCTAAGGATGCAGGTTCCAGTAGTGGCCAGATGGTTAACTTGTGTCCTTGGGCAAGGCACTGCCTCTATTTATCGAGGTGTCTTTAAGTGGGAACCTATGAGGTAACTGTAGGTATAGTTAGGTGCACTAGTTTGGGCTGTACTCTATGGGGGGGGAGCCCCCAGGGGACAAGTTGATGTGATGGACTGTAGTCCCTTGGGAGAGACTGTTTGAAATGAGCACCCTTGGGAGAAGTGGGTGTGACAAATTACCAATGTCGAGGAGTTCAATGTTGTAAAAGTCGTGTGAGAAGGCCTTGCGATGATACAAGACTGTAAAACTTAGAACTTTGAACTTAAACTCAGAAGAAATTTCTCTTGGCCGGTGGCATGTTCATGTTGAAAGAGTGGGCAATTTTTGCTAAAATCACTTAGGACAAGCTGAGAAAGTTTCCTTTCTTAGAAGTGGCTTTTTACTGTAGATTGTACTAACAGCTGGGGGAATATAAAAGAGGGGTCCTCTGTAAGCAGTAGAAGTTGTTGCTCAGGTGATGCAGGGCTTCAAGGTACTGTACTGTATGTCAATGGACTCAGGGAGGTCAGGAGCATTCTAACAGGTATGAATCAATAACAGTCACAATTTCTCATTTCATATTTTGTTACAATGCATTTTGTAACAGTGCAGTATCTAGGCAAATTGCCATTGGACGACTGACAAACCCAACCAATGTCGTTTCCTCAGTTTGTCTTTCCTTTCAGTACAGTATTGTACAGTATTGTACAGTACAGTACAGTATTGTACAATATTGTACAGTACAGTATTGTACAGTACAGTACAGTATTGTACAGTACAGTATTGTGCAGTACAGTATTGTGAAGTACAGTATTGTACAGCACAGTATTGTACAGTACAGTATTGTACAGTACAGTATTGTACAGTACAGTACAGTATTGTGCAGTACAGTACAGTATTGTACAGTGCAGTATTTTACAGTGCATTATTGTACTGTACAGTATTGTACAGTACTGTACTGTACGGTACAGTATTGTACAGTACAGTACAGTATTGAAACTAGTTGAAGTACAGTGACCTTTTCCTGATTTCAAATAGTCCACTGAGAAAGTACAACCAGACGTGAAACAAAGGTTGGAAGTCCTGATATAAACACACGTGTTAAAAGTGCACATTCAAAATCAACCATATTTGGACAGGCTGTAGTCTTTAGTCTTGCACAGTACGTGGAGAAACAAACAGTTTCACAGTGATTTTCGCATACAGAATAAGATTTTTCCTTAGCTGTTTGAGGACTCACATACTGTATGTATGCATTTCACTATACAGTACTTGGGGGCAAGTATATGGACTTGTGGCCGCTGTCCCAATACTTATTTGAGATCACAACTCCACACTTTTTCTTCATCATGTTTTATCCTCTTCCCATCTTCACTGCAAGATTGCAAAATAGTGTGCTAAAACTTCAATGTTACTCTACTACAACTGTTCTTAGATCGAGTAATTCTTTCCAAAATGGCTTTTGACCACCTCTAGATGGTGTCATATTCATCTGACACAGAAACTTTTCTCCGGAAACATTGTGTTGACATACGACCATACTATTGTTGTAAAGTAAGCTTGCAATGTGGCAAATTTGTTTATCGTCTGATAATGGTTGTTTGCAAGCATTGTGACATCATCTGCATCCTTTAAACAAAAAGTAGGCAACCTAAACTTTTTGCAACGAAGCAAAGTTACATATTTTATAAGTTTGAATCCATTTCAGGTATGTGCTATAAATATGAAAAAACAGGTCTTGTGTCAGAATAATATATATAACAGGTGGCTGAGTTCATGAAATCATTCTTTGGGACATTTTTTAACATGGCATTGTTATAATTCACACATTGTACATGTATACACAATTTGACTAATTTTAACAAAGATTGCTTTCCCCCGTTTTTTTTTTGGCAAAATTTTAAGAATCTCACCTGTTCATATATACTCTTTAAATCTATTCTCTGCAGTATGAATTTAACGTTATTTCTCCAAAAGAAAGTGATGAACAACATAAAACATGTATGATACATTAATATGCATCTAGGCATTTTTTTAGAAGCTTGGATTCTGTAACATAAGGACTCAGCTAGAACACCAATACTAGCTACAGTAGTTGTGGGTGAGAAGGCCTTTACAGTACCTCAGCTGCAACTTTGAGCCCACTACCTAAGTACTGACTATCTTTATTCTTTCCAATTTTCTATTCTTGCCGTTTTAACTGCAAAATAGTGCTTCAAAATTTCACTGAGCTTCTACACTCCAAAGTGATCTGCTTCGCAATGAAAATTTAAGGTTGACAAAGCATTTAGCTCACACTTGCAATGTGTGTCAGGTGAGAATTTTAAAAACTTTGCAAAAACATTATGGCCAATGGCATTTAGAAAAGGCCGTGGCTATTCTTACGACTAGTCGTAACAATTATCTATAAACTATTCTTACAACATCGGCGAATTCATGCGCACTAAAGTAAATAAAGCAACTGCGCGTGTAGTAGAAACCCTAACCCTAATTCTAATCCTAACCCTAACCGGAAATTATTGTTACTCATGGTCGTAAAAATAGTACTCCTGGTTGTAAAAATAGCAACTGCGCATGGGTAATCGGAAATTATTCTTACGACTCGTCGTAAGAATAGCCACTTTGTTTAGAAAATGCCTTAAGAAGTCATTCATGTGGTGCTTAGCCACCTCTAGTGTATTGGTATTCTGACCCAAACATTTTGCTCTTCACATTTTTTGTGTAAACAAACTTAATACTATCCTACCATTGTTAGCGTACGGTACATTGAAGCCTAACCAAATCGTCCATTCCATGCTTCGTCAACAAAAATGTTTCTACCAAAATGACAAGTAATTGTGTAGTGTGGATTTAATTTTTGCATAACAGCTCTAAAAGGTTCTTGTGTCATTTAACTCATGGATTTTAATAGTGTGAAACTTAGAATATTGTTTAAATTACAACTTGTTAAATGTTTTTCATCTTGTAGTAATTTAGTGCTGCTAGTCTCAGCCTTTTATATTTT